>JASCQY010000071.1:1235307-1240307 GCA_030264315.1 Sardinella tawilis
CTCTCTCTCTCTCTCTCTCTCTCTCTCTCTCTCTCTCTCTCTCTCTCTCTCACACTCACTCTCTCTCTCTCCCCCTCTCTCTCTTCTTTTTCTTCCTCAGTGGCATTTCTCCTCTGTTGGATTTTGGTAAATCTGTAATCTAGAGGTGAGCTTTATCATGTGAGGGAGGTGAGGGCGGTCTCGTCGTGATGAGGGGGGTGGGGCATATTGTCCACCACACACACACACACACACACACGCACACACACACAGACACACACACACACACAGACACACACGCACACACACACATGCACACACTTGCACACAAACCACTACATTCTCATCTCGTCATGATGAGGGGGGCGGGGCATATTGTCCACCACACACACACACACACACCCTTGCACACAAACCACTACATTCTTTCTCTGATTGATCATTATGATTCATGTGAACCTGCATAGCAGGCCTTCTCTTTGCCTCTCCTGGAAGTGTAAACATGAAAACATACACAAACTAGCTAATCATCAGAACAATAGCCCGTTTGGTCTGAGCCGTATCATAGGATGAGAGAGTGAATAAGAGATGTATGGTCTTTGTGTTTGGCCATTGGTAGGGCGTCCAGGGGAAAGCCTGTCCTTATGTGGGGACAATGATCAGTAGGGAGGGGAACAGCCTCTGCTACCTACATTTAGATTAGCACCACCTTGAGATTGGAAGACAAAGAAGAGAGAGAGGAAGGGAGGGAGCGGAGAGAGAGAGAGAGAGAGAGAGAGAGCAAGGGGAGGTAGAGTAAAGCAAATGAGAAGAGGGGCAGAGAGAGAGACAGCAGAGAGATAAAGCATGAAAGAGAGAAAGAGAGAGTCAGGAAGACAAAGTGTGTGTGTATGCGTGTGCGTGTGTGCGTGCGTGCAAGCGTGTGTGTGTGTGCGTGTGCGTGTGTGTCCATGTACTTATTTGTGTTTGAGTGCACACGCCCCTGAGAGTGTGTATGTGTGTACGCAAGTACACACGCCCCTGTGTGTGTGTGTGTGTGTGGAGTGCGAGTGAGCAAGCTTGTGTGTGTGTGTGTGTGTGTGTGCGTGCGTGTGCGCGTGCGCTCCATATGTCTGTGAGAGCGAGAGCGAGTGAGAGGGAGGCAGAGAGGAGGGAAAATGAGGCATCATAATCCATAATCATCACTAGAGGGGTGATCTGGTTGTTATGGCCCCACTGTCTGGCCAATAGACAAGCAGGGAGGCAGTCAGCAGTCAGTGGTCATTATGGGATGTCGGGCTTGGAAGAAAGAAAGGGGGAGACCAGAAACAAGCATGTTTGAATCCAGAGAAAGAGAGAGAAATGGAGAAAAAAGGAAGGAGAGGGCAAGAGAGGGAGAGAAACTGAAAAAAGAGACAGAGAGAGGGAGAAGAGGAAAGAAAGAGGGAGCAGTAGAAGGACAGAGAGGTAGAAAGATGAAAGAGAGAGAGAGAGAGCTGAGAGCTGCTTGTATTTCAGGTTTCTGAATGGGCTCTCCAGAGTCAGGAAGCTAATGCATTTTGGCCCAAATCACGTCAGCTAGAACAAGGTCATAAACATCTGCCTCGCTCTCTCCCTCCCTCCCTTTCCCTCATGATCCCTCACTCCGCTGCAGTAATTTCTCTCTCTCTCTTTCTCTCTCTCTCTCTCTCTCTCTCTCTCTCTCTCTCTCTCTCTACTCCTATTATCATTCTCTCTTTTTTTGGTTGGGAGTTTCCCCAACTCCTCGTTTATTTAGCCAGGTTACACTCTCTCCAAATCTGTCTTTGCTACATCCCTTCATCTACTTTCCTTTCTCTTTCTCTATCCATTTCTGTTTTTATCTCTCTCTTCATCCTACTCTCTCTCTCCCTCTCTCCCTCTGCCCTTCAGTGATTCTCGCTCTCACTTCCCTGTTCAGTCTATCCCTTTTTTCCTCCCTCTCTGTCGCTCTATCTCTCTCTGCCACATTCTTTCTCTCTCTCTCTCTCTCTCTCTCTCTCTCTCTCCCCCTCCCTTATCTCTCTTTCACTCACTCCTTTCTTAGTCGATCTCTTTCTCTCTCACACACAAAACTCACACACAAAACAGACACACACAAACATACACACACACTTCTCTCTCTCTCTCTCTCTCTCTCTTGTTCTCTCTCCCGCTCTCTCTCAGCTTGTAGATGGTTAGGGACATGTGCAGAAAGAATAACAGCTGTTGTCGATGAACATCAATTTGGACTTGGCAGTAGTAATGAATGTGATTGGCCGTCATGCCCCCTCCCCTTTCCACCCCCCTAACAGGGTCCAAGGCGTGGTCAACAGGCTGTCCAGCTACCTGAAGCCCGGTGGTGTTGTGCTGTTCCGCGATTATGGCAGATACGACCTGTCACAGCTGCGCTTCAAGAAAGGTGCTTCGATGTGATTTATGTGCATCATAGCACTGGATTCAGTGCAGATTAGTGTGTGTGTCTGGGTGTGTGTGTGTGAGACAGGTGTGAGACGTATGTCTGTATTATATTTTTCACCATGGAAACACTCACACACAATTGTGATTTGAACTTTGGTCCTGTTAAATGAGACAAAGAATAAAAACAGAAGAAACAATTTGAAGGGTCCACTCCCTACACACACACACACACACACACACACACACACACACACTTGTAATCTTATCTGCTCTGTCCACACTGATGTGTTAACAAACTTTTATCAGTTCAGAAACACTAGCTGTGCTATGCAACTATAAATCTCTCTCTCTTTCTCTCTCTTTCTTTCTCTCTCTCTCTCTCTCTTTCTCTCTCTCTCTCTCTCTCTCTATATATATATATTTATATATCACTCACATTCACACACACACACACACACACACACTAAACTGAACTTTAACATATTATTAATGATACTCAAGCTTTTCTGAACAAACATAACTTGCCTGGGTCAACATGAGTTGGCTATTATATTATATTGAGCATTAATAAACTATGAATGTTGATATGTGCGAGCCCATTACCTGCTGAGCTGAGTTTAATGTTGCTTAATCTCAGCAAATTCGTGCCCAGTATTTCATGTGGTTGGTGGTAACCTTGTTTTCTGTGTCATTGAGCAGGCCAGTGTTTGTCAGAGAATTTCTACTCGCGGAATGATGGGACATGTGTGTACTTCTTCACTAAAGGTTAGTTCTAAAACACTCTATCTCCCAGTAAATAACTAGCTGAATTTCGATCTATTATGTTCAGTGTCTCCCATCTAAAATAGTGAAAATGAACTCAAAAATGGAAGGAGTGTAGTCATCAAAGTGTGCTTTTCAATGTTCTTCCACATTCAGGGTTTCACATTCCAGAAATAGATTTGATGAAATGAGTGAACTAGCATTCCAACAGAGTTTTTAGATTCAAAAACCGTCTGAATGCTTCTATCGAGGCTACATTCCATCAAGACTTCCACTTGTTTTTCACAAGGGGACTGTTGTGTGTGAATACTCCACACAATGCCTAGAAGTGTGTGCCTCTGTTTGTGTGTGTGTGTGTGTGTGTGTGTGCGTGCGCGTGCACTCTTTCCATGATTGGTTGTCTGTCCACAGAGGAAGTTCATGACTTGTTCACCAGTGCTGGTCTAGAGGAGGAGCAGAACCTGGAGGACCGCAGGTTAAAGGTCAACAGGGCCAAGAAGGTGGTGATGCGTCGGGTGTGGATGCAGAGCAAGTTCCGGAAACCTTTCTTGCCAATGCAGGCTTGCTAAGTGTAGACTGTCTGTAGGGTGGTTAAAAGTCTACAGACACACTTCCATCATATGACTTGTGTTTATGCTATTTTTATTTTATTTATTTATCATATTTTGTGATCATGCCTGCATTACAGAACAATAATACAATCTTTCACAACCTACAACTGAACTTCCAAACACGTTTTTAATCATCATCCTGTTAAGTTTTTGAACAATGCAGTTTTTGTATTTTGACATTTTCTTTATAGACCTTCAGCCTCAACAGCAACAGCAGCCATGAATAATCTGTAGTCTACAGATCAGACTGTGTGAAAAGAGAGAAGTGTTTCTTGTGCAAAATATGAAAATATTACCTGTGGTGGAGATTTGCACACCTTTTTCATGTGCAGCTACTGTATTTAAAAACAGCCTTAATCAAAACAAAGAAAAGTGCATCACTTTCCTCTTTTGATAATAAAGTCAGACCTTTCAATAAAGCTCAGTTTGATGATAAAGTTGGTATGGTATGAAAAGAAATGACTTTTTTATTACAGAAGAAAAAAGAAAACTGTGTTTTATACATCCAAAATGATTCTGATAATAAAAGTATGTTTAGTATATAAAATACTTTTGTCTGTGTCCAATATTTTTATGGTATTGGAGCACTTGTGTCTCCTGAGGAAGCTGAAAGGATTTGATGTCAGAAGGGACATTTTATCAACAGTCTATCAATCACTTGTAGAATCTGTCATCACCTTCAACATAGCATCTTGGTAAAATAACATCACAGGTAAATTGAACAGGATAAGCAAGCAGGCAAGCAAGCTCATCAGCATCCCACAGAAACAGCTAGCAGATCTTCACATTCAGGCAGTGGAGAGGAAGACCAACTCCATCTTTCTGGATCCTTCCCACCCAGTCCCCACTTGTTTTGAGATGCTACCTTCTGGCAGAAGATACAGACTGCCTTTAGCCAAAAAGGCCATTTAAACAAAATACACACACAGAACATTCATGTTACACAAAACCTCAAAAGATTGCCTTCAGACAAAGACAAATTTCGAACATGGCAACATGTTAGACTAATAAAGCTTATTGAATTTGAATTTGAGTCTTAGAACAGTGTACGGATAGGGCAACTAAGCAGACTCTAGGAACAGGCTGATTTGTATGTTGGCAAGGTGTGTCTATCAAAACACCACTGTTTTAAGGACAAAGAAGATACAAAGATAGGCCTGTACTGTGACAGATGTCATATTGCCCACCCCTCTCTCTGCTGTTCAGTTGTGTTAATTTAGTGAAATGCTTAATGTAGCCAAGAATATTCCT
>JASCQY010000071.1:1325008-1340940 GCA_030264315.1 Sardinella tawilis
GTGTGTGTGTGTGTGTGTGTGTGTGTGTGTGGGTGTGTGTGTGTGTGTGTGTGTGTGTGTGTGTGTGTGTGTGTGAGTGTGTGTGCGCGCACGTGTCCACACATTTAAAGAGAAGGTCAAAGGAAGGGAACTTATAGAGGGATAGATACATGCAAGTATCTCTCATTTTCAAGTGTTCAACTCTCAACTGTTTGTTTGTTGGTTTGTTTGTTTGTTTGTATGTATGTATGTGTGCGTGCATTTGCATAGAAAGAGAAAGAGTATGTGCATGTCCATGGCACACAGATATGATATTCAAACACATAAGATCCTCTTCCATGCAAGATGACAATGGTTGTTCAAAGTAAATCCATATCCTAACCACGGGGAGACCCTTTTGTCAAATCCACTTACCATAAATATAGTTATAGACTGTCACCCCACAAAACCCGCTGCAGTTAATTACAACAGTAAATACGTTGTGGGAAAGACACATCAACTCCAGTGGACCAAACAGAGACACTGTTTTATAATTCATGATTTACAAAGCAGGGTGGAGTGATCAAACCATGTTGTGGTAATGGCTTAATTAACATATAAAATATTTTCCAGTAATAAAATGCAACAGCGTTCATGGTTTATTCATGACAGTAGCCAGACTCCCAGCTTAACCACAGGGCACAAACAATTACTCTTCACTACATAATGTGTGTGTGTGTGTGTGTGTGTGTGTGTGTGTGTGTGTGTGTGTAATCTGGCAAGGCCCCTATGGGATGCTTCTTTGGGCTTTAGAAAAAGAACAACTACAACAACAACAACAAAAACCCACAACATCCCATTATGTGCAAAGATATACATCTAAATAATTTTGCCAAAAATTGTAGTCCTTATATTCTATCTTAATTTTATTTATTGTGTTCAGAGGGCAGGTTTCATCATATTCACAGCACAGTCTGCACTAGCGTCATCATCTTCCAGCTCTGTCTAGTCACATTCAAGCAGACCGTCTCTTTGATATTAATATAAAAAAACAACAACCACAACTCCTCTCTACTGAAACTATAGGCCAAAACGTTTCTGTGTGTCTTGAGAAGAAAAACTCTGTACATTTATGCAAGCGTTGTCCAGTTCATTTTATGCTATACTTTGTTGTTTTTGTTTGATCCAAAGATTTTTTTTAATGAAGTGCAGTTGCTTGCCTTTGTTTGATCTTTTTTATGTCTTACATCTTCAGAGCAACAACTTACCGTTTGAGACTTACTAGAACTAAAGAACAAGACATACATACATGGCAGTAAGTATACCTGAAGTGCTTTTTCTTTTCTTCAGACAACTTTTCAAGACATTTTTTTTTCTACGGACCAAACTATAGCACTAAACCCAATAAAACTAAATTCCTCCATTTTCCATGAAGCAGACTGAATGGAAATGTCAGCAGCTGAGATTAATTTGCGGGTCTCGCTAAGATTAGCCGTACCTAAATCAAGCACACCAGCGACAGAAAGCCCACCGGTGCGTCACTCTGAAACAATCTATACCCATCACACAAACGCAAACGTTTAACAGATAAACGTCACTTCTGTCATCACTAGCACACTGAGAGGCAGCAAACCCCATTGTATGCTCTCCCCGAGCCATAGTAAGCGATCACAGAGAGCTTCTAGCACCTTCTTTGGTGTCGTATAATAAGCGTGGCACATGGTGAATGTAAATGTGCCGTTTGAACAAATCGAGGGTGAGGCGTGTTGCTAACTTCCAGTACCATTTGGAGCCATTCAGAAGAATGCTTCACTCTCAGTGTTCCTCACACACTGCACTCACAATCAAGGTCCTGTAGTGCAATGCGGTGCTTGGTGGTTAAAGACAATGCTGGAAGTGACAGATGGAAAAACTAAATTTGATTCTAGGTATGTCAGACACTCTTCGGAGAGCCTCACATTATCAAATCTCTCTCCGTCTTCCTGAATGAGTATTGAACTTAATGGTAGATATAATACATGAAACAGCAGTAAATATTCCTCTACATATTACAGAGAGCATCATACTTGCAGAAGGCAATCACTGACTAACAAAAATAAATGAACACTATGAAACCAACACCTTGAAGCCTTGAGGAGAAAAGAAATAGTTATCTAAGCGTGATTATGTTAGGAATAATGTCTTGTCCTCCGATCAATATGAGGAAATAAGTCCGAACAGGATCATCAATACAGCTCATCAACCACCTCTAGTTTCACTTTCAATGATGTTCCGTTGCAATAAGTGAATGTGAATCTGAAGCACAAAACCTGCTGCCCCTGACAGCGTACTACAGTACATATTACTGTACCTTGAAATAACTGACCTCTGAACGTTGGGATGGAACATGGAACATTGGAAACATTCTGTAAATCTGTATAAGTAATGTTTATTATCATCAGTAATTAATGCTAATATAACATATATCCACAGAAGTAGAATCTTGGGTCCTAATGTTGATCCTCCAAGCTACATACTGTAAATGGAACACACACACACACACACACACACACAGACACAGACACAGACACAGACACACACACACACACACACACACACACACACACACACACACACACACACAGACACCTGTCTCACCTGCTCTAGGGCGAAGATGTGCTGGTTGAAGTAGAACTGGATCTGCTCGTTGGCAATGTTGATGCAGAGCTGTTCAAAAGAGTTCTTTTTGAAGTTCTCAAAACCAAAGATGTCCAGGATGCCCACGTTCATCCCACTTTCCGCAGCGCTGGAGAGAAGAAGAGAGACCACGCTTAGCTCAGGAGTAGTCTATTCTGTATGTGCAATTTGTTCAAATTCATTGATCTACACCTCTGTTTCAAAATCAATATTTCCCATCAGATTCTTAATATAATATCTGTTTCATTTGTGTATTTGTCCATCTCAGTAGGCTATCTTAACATAAAAGTGAATCAATATGGGTTTGAATTACTCTACAATACCTGTATAAATAGCAATGTTTTCATTTAATTTATTTCAAATCAACTTTGTATATTAATACTTATCTTCAAACTGAGAAAAGACAATTAATGGCACACATTATTCCACACACAAATCACAAGACACAAAAGATTTGATTAAATCTCACAAAAAATCCTCAAATCATTTAAACGGTCACAAAAAACCTATGCGAGAAGCGATTCTTCCCTTATGGATGGTTCAGACTATGCGATTTCTGTCCGATTTTGCACGTTGCAGACAGATTCCCTGGATCGTACACGATTTGCAAAAGTCGGCGACAAGGTGAGGTCTTGTAATGTGACATGATAGTGATCTGCGATTTTTTCATCGGCAACGTTCGAAAATAAACTGACTCTCGACAGATCAATGTAGCTCCGCCAGGCTCCACCAGAGGCACTACGCTGAGCTCCACACCTCGATCTGGAATCGAGGGCAATGCAAACTCCTTCAAGGCAGCAAAAAATAATGAACCAATCAGGACCTCCCAGGATCGCCGGGCGGGATTTGAATTGATGTGACGTTGTGGACAAGTGACACTCTCATTAGCGGTTGCACTGTGAGTGGTTGTAGTAACATGTCAATAAAGGGACGGACAAGTGGTTTATTCAATCATATGAAAGGATTTTTGAAAAGGCCCTGCCTTCTGAAATACGTTTCCAATGGAGTAGTTCCAGATGAATATGTAGAGCAAGGCGGAACAAAATTCAGATGGCGAGATTCAGGTTAGTTTGAAACGAAACACAGCGAAAAATTTTTGGCATGTCAGATTTTTTGGAGAATCACAATGACCTGTGGAAAGTTGACATCAAGTTGACAGTGAGAGAATCTTGTAGTGTGGCCAGTTGTCCGACCGAGACCAAAGTGTTCTGTGATTGCATAGTGTGACGTGTTAAATCGTGAGGGAATAACGGAGAATCATGAACCAGCCATTAGAATGCAACCCAACACTGTAGTAGAGCCCTTGCATAGGCCCTAATGAAAACATGAATGGAAAGTTCTAGAACATAGCCTCTTTATGTGCCCACTTCTGTCTGGACAGCTACTGCCTGATGGGGCTGAAGCTGAAAGTCACCTTGAGCCTCGGTTAACAGGTGATTAGTGTCAATAAGCACAAGTTTGCACTAGATTGAACTGGCCAGAGAGAGACAGCGAGAGAGAAAGAGAGAAAGAGAGAGAAAGAAAAGAAGAGTCTACTGACTATTCCCTGACAGTCCGAACGATGATTTCAAAAGGGAGTGATCTGGATCAATGCACGGCCCTCTCCCTATCTCTCTGAAGTCTTCTTAATCATCACAAGGAATATTATTTTTCTCAATTCAACTCCCTATCAAAAATTTATAGAACTCTTTTTTCTTGTGTCTACTGACTGCATTAGCATTCTTCGATGTGTGTGAGCCTGACTAACAGCAGAGGTCACCGTGGCTTGGTGGTGAAACATGGTGGATATTGTGTGTGTGCGTTAGTGTGTGAGTGTGTTTGTATATATATATATGTCTGTGTGTGTGTGTGTGTGTGTGTGTCAAGGTGCCCATGCAAATGTACTGTATGTCTCTGTGTATTCATGTGTCTGTCTGTCGGCTTCACTGTCCATCCATCTGACTATGTGTGTGTGTGTGTGTGTGTGTGCAGGACAGTATGTGTGTCTGTGTGTATACTTTTGAAAGTACATGGGAGTGTAGAATCTATGTCAAATCGCTGTACTTGACACAGAAAGCATGCTTGTGTGTGTGTGTGTGTGTGTGTGTGTGTTAATCACTCAGGAGAGTAGACTAATGGAAGCTCGCCTGCCCCACAAATCGATACCCAATAGAGCTGTATGAACGAGTGCACTGAATGAAACCTACAGTAGCAGAATACTAGGAGTCAGAGAGTAGTTCAACAGTCTCACTATAAACATTATAAAACCACAGGAGCTGTCAGTCAAGACTGGTAAATTATGAAACATGGTTCCCAAAACCATTCATCCATTTGGTTGCACATGGTCACCATATTGTAATATATGCAAGTAGTTTAGCATGTATATAGAGCTCTCTACCTACAGTAGCAAACGACATCAGTTAGCTACCCATACAGTTTGCCTTTAACACATTCACTGTTTCTCAAAGTCAAGGAAGCATCCTTCCAAGCCACTTTTTCGAGGATTCCACATCATCACACCTCGCCAAGCACTGTTCCAAAGTCAAGGATGCTTCAAAATTCTACCGAGTGCAGAGTTCTTTCGAAGGTTTTTCAAGGCTGCACTGATGGATCCTCGATGTTCAAGGATTTCGAATGTTATGACGTTCCTAGTGCGCAACTTCCGAGGTGAGTGTGCTACCAAGGAAGCATGCTCGTCTTTGAGAAACAGTGTATGTGTGCTCTATGACAGACGGCCCATAGGACAGAGGAAAATTCCAGGGCTTCCAAGCCTCTCAAAAAATATTCTTGCTTTCAGCAACGACAGAAAAAAAAAGTTTGGTCAACAAACCTTTGCCAAAACAACCTATCACATGCCAAAGCTTGACAGGCTCTCACCAGATGTTGGTGTCAGGCTGGAGGAGGGTGTTGATGCGGTTGACGATCCAGCTGAAGAGGCGTCCATAGAGGGCTTTGGACATGGCGTCACGCACATCGATGGCCTTGTCCACCGTATTGGTGCGGATGATCGTCTCGCCGCGCGTCACCACGCAGTGGGACGTCAGGGCCTCCTGCAGCTCATCCGAACCAATGCTGAGGAGATCGGCAGCTGGACATAGTAAATAGATGTATACATTTTAAGCAAGTAAAAAAATAAACCAAAATAAAAAGCATACAATAAAGACACAAAGCATAATCACAGCCATGTTACTGTATATAGCTTTATAACACAAAACATGCATGCACCAACACACACACACACACACACACACACACACACACACACACACACACACACACATACACACACACAAACATGTGCACTGGTAATGTTTTATTTAAATATTACTGGCTGACTTGATTGACTTAATTAGAGAGGCACACTTATCAGGCAATAGGTGTACATTTTATGTGTGTGTGTGTGTGTGTGTGTGTGTGTTTTCTGTGTGTTATGTTACATTTTACCATTCTCCAAAGCCTCTGAGTTGGGTACTTCACTTTTGTCAGTCTGGTGCTGAGAGGTGATGGAAGTGAACTCAATGTTGCCCGTGTTCATGATGGCAGACAGGATCCTGTACACTGAGTTTACCTCCTGCACACACACAAACATAAACAACAACATGGATAAACAACCGCACTCCGCCTCCTCCTATTTCTCATTGTGATCACCATCATCAGCATCATTTTCTTATTGAGGTTAAAGCAGTTCTCCGGAGTGAATCAAACCGAAGCCCTGTTGTCTGAGGCTGCCGAGTGCTGTCAATAGATATCAGAACGACAGCAGTAGGTACAACGTAGACGGAATTCGAGAGCTAGCCGCTACCGCTAACTGATTAGGGCATATGAACATTCCTTTAAGTTATATCAAAACACTTAATAGGTGTACATAAAAATTAAATTAATTGTTGATTTTTATAATAGTTCATCTAATATTCTATAATTTTTGATAACAGAACATAATGAATACAGGAATAAAAAGCAGGAACCAAAAGGCAAGTAGAATGCTGATGAAGTGTCACAAGGCTCCCAGAGCTCACATGGACTTCCATACTATACCTCATCAGTGAATCCAATGATCCTGAAGCAGTCCTGGATGGCATCAAACTGCTCCTTGTAGAGCTTGCTGGAGATGATGTCCTGCATCACCTTCCCATTCTGGCTGTCAATGTACCTGCACATCATGGCAAAACCAATCAATCAATCAATCAATTGAGTCTGCTCATTCCGTTTTTAAAATACAAAGGCATTAAAATCACAGAAAAAAGTATTTGGTCTCAGAGAGTGGTTTGGGTGGATGCTTGTTGTGGATTGCAAAGCTGTCAGAGACAAGCTAGTTACTTCAATAGTTACTTCAATAAAATATCAGCATTTAAGTCAACCAGTGTGCGGTGATTTAACTCTTCTTGGAATTTACTGATGACTGCACATCACCAGGACCTGGAAATTGAAAGGCTGTGCATAGGGATTTTTCTGTCAGAGACAAATTTGACTGTACAGTACATTTGATATAGACTTGAGGGCAGTAACACACAAACCAATGTACAGTATATCGTTTTTAATGTAGAGGCTATGGTTTGCATAGACTGCAGTGGAATAACACACAAACCTTGGCGGTGTTTTGTCTGGGAGTCGGTACTTCTTCAGTTTCTCTTGATGGTAGAGGCCAGCATAGATGTAGTAGAAGATGTGGAAGTTCTTCTCCCCTCTGTCATAAGACAATTCAGAATCACTCAGTGTTATATGCCTGCTCAGGACACTCAATGCAGTAAACCTGTTTTTTCCAAGGGGTATAACTCCTATTATTGTGATTTATTGCAATACTGATTGCATAGCTTCACCAGTTTTCATCACACTGAGTGTGTTCTATTCAATAGTAAGTACCATAATGTGCATCGTCATGGATCATGGCATGAAAAGTAATTAAAAAACATTAAAAACAGCTAAAGACCACAATAAGTTTTTACGACTCGTGTGAACTGGCAGGAATAGAGTTAGGTGGTTAAATAAGGTCATCAGGCCAAACTTCCCTCATGTGAAATATCACAGGTTCATATTTTACTGTGAAAATAATAAAAGCTTCCAGAAACACCTTGGTATTTGCACACAAAAACAAGTGCCAAAGTGTTCAAGTGTTTTGCCTGATATAGCGCTCTCACACACTTACTGTATCATCAACAGCACACTCTAATCAGGAGACCTGGCTGGCATTTGTCGTTATGAAACTCAGCTCACCCCCTCCCTCTTCTGTCTCAGTGAAACACGCAAATGCATGCATGCTGTCTCAGATTGGAGACATTTTAGGCTAGATGTGACATTTATTCTGTTGTTTTATACATGATTGCCGGTCTAAATCTTCTGGTTTTGAAACTGGGGGTCATGTGTGATAAAAGAGTGCTAATACATCATGACCAAAAAATTCAGAGAAAACTGAAAAGTGAGATTTTAGTTTTGTTTGCACCATCATACAGTACTACAGTTAAACACATAACAATATTATGTAAATGAATCCATCTTGCACTAACTCCCTCTATCTCTGAAGAGATTTCAACACTCATACTGTAATATAAGCGGTACATCACAAAACAGGGTGATATGAGGACGTGTAGCCCCTCATCAGTCCTACAGGGTCGGTAACAGCTTTGGGCTTCTCACAATGATAAACAGATATCTTTTGGAAAAGTCTATATTTCCTATTTGCTCAGCATTCCTGGACGTCATTTAGTGCCAATTTTAGGTGTCTTGCATGATGAACAACAGCATATAAAAGACTGTGTTTCGGTTGGGAGAGTCACAAGCTTTTGTCACTACTACAACTACTACAACAACTACTACTACTACTACTACTACAGTACTACTACTACAACTACTACTACTACTCTCCCAACTATTGCTACTACTAACACCACCACCATTACCACTAAGACTGTGGCATACAGAAAATTGTACTCTCGAAGATGAGGTCTATCACCACACTATTCTTGATGCTGGTTTCCATGAGGGGAACTCAGACGCAAAGCATCCAGACTGAAGTTCACACAGAGGGCCAGAGCACTGGGGCTGCTGATGCTGAAGTCACTACCCAGCTGGACGTCTCTGCTGAGCTCAGGGAACTCAGAGACATGGTGGTGGAGCTGAGAGTGCTGCTGACTGTCACCCAGAATGAGCTACAGGACACCAAGGCTGAGCTGCTGGACAAAATCGAAGCAGAAAATGCAGCGGTCATGACAGATGTCGTCGATGTAATGAACAGGTTGGCTGTCAGTGAGTCTGAGGTGAAGAATCTGAAGATGGAGAATGCAGCACTGGAGACCAGACTGACTGCAAGTGAGACTGAGGTACTGACACTGAAGATGGAAAATGCCGCACAATACACAGAACTGAAATAGAAGACTGAAATAATAAACCTGATTGAGGCCAACTCAGCAAAAGAGACAGAGCTGGCAGTACTGAAGACCAGACTGGCTGCTAGTGAAACTGAAGTGATGAATCTGAGGAAGGAAACTGCAGCACAGACAGCTGATCTGAGGTCAGTTGTTGAGAGACTGGTAGCCACTGAGACTGACATGGAGCAGGTGAAGAAGGACACTACAGCGCAACACACAGACCTGACCACTATGAAGACTGAGGTGATGGACCTGATCAAGGAAAATGCAGCACAAGAGATCAAACTGGCTGCCAGTGAGACTGAGGTACAAAATCTGAAAGTAGAAACTGCAGCCCAAGAGGCAGAGCTGACAGCAGTCAAGATCAAACTGGCAGACACTGAGACTAATGTAGTGAATCTGGAGAAAGAGATTCAAGAGCAACCCAAGGTGGCATTCTCAGCAGCTCTGACTGGTATTGGATACCTAGAGTCTGGGACCTCTATGTTGGATGTAGTCTTCCCTAAAATCATCACAAATGTTGGACAAGCCTACAACAACAGGACAGGTTCTTTCACAGCTCCAGTCAAGGGAGTCTACTATTTCAGATTCACAGTCAATGGACGTCCAAAGTCAAGCTGGATGAATATTGAGATGTTTAAGAATGATGAGAGGATCATGCATTTATCAGAGTATGAGACTGATGGACTGCACCAATATCTATCCAGTGGGGCGACACTGCGACTGGAAGTGGCAGATGAAGTCAACTTGAGACTCCCTCCAAACTACAGGCTCTGGGAGGACAATAGTAATCGCAACATATTCAGTGGATTCCTGCTCTTTCCTCTCTGAATTCCGGCAATTACTTGAATTTTGGGTAAAGTGCTTGTACATGCTTTGAAAAATAAAAAATCTGGAGCTATTTATAGCCTAGAATTCGAACATGCAATACAAGTTTTATGCTCAATGTGCTGCTGCTCTTATTTGTCTTGGTAAAGCAGCAAATATACCATCCCTCTTGGCTAGAATCTGATGGAAAATTCTACAAAAATAATCTAAACAATTCTTGGTTTCAATAGCCCACTCAGAGCTGCATGTCTCTGCAAAATAATTTTGCGAGTAGAGCCACAGGCAGCGCACAAGAGGACAAGGAGAGCAATTGGTTGGCTGCTTCCTAGTGCAGACTTTAGGGCCGACTACTATCTCTAATTGAATTTTGGGTAAAGTGCTTGTACCGATTATTAGATGACGAGAAATAGAATACCCTTGCTATCACGGCTACACGTGTTCTCTGGTGCCCTTGCATGAACCTTAGTGCGCTGCGCATGGAAGTTCTGTTTCCCGACGAAATTCCTTCAATTTCATCTTGTGAGAGATGAACTGGGAAAATATTTGAACTGTCGCTTTTATTTTGAAACTTGTCTTGGCGGCTCGTTATTTGCAGACGTAAACAAACTGATAGTTTGAGAGTTTAAATTCTCTGTCCGAGCCTGAGCGCAAAAGAGCAAGACTGCTGTGCTGTACGCACATGAGTACCTCCACTTGTCATCTTAAAACTTGACCTTCTTCACTCTGTGTATAATCATGGCCATATCTACCATTGAGGACACCTAGGTCGGTCATGTCCTCTATACGCCTATAGGCTATTTTTTCTGTTGATTAGAAGTATAATCTCTATTTTAAATACTGTATAGCCCACTGTAATTAAGACATAAGCTTGTTCTCAAAATGGGCGCTTGTTCATCTAGCCTATAGCCTATTTTGTTGACAAAATAAATAAATAAATAAAAATACATAATTGCGGCGCTTTTAGAATTCGAATGTGCGAAACAAGCTTTACCACTTGCATTCTTCAGTACGCTGCTGCTGTTATTTGTCGTGGTAAAGCAAAGATACAACGCGTCTTCTGCTAGAATCTGATGGAAAATTCTACAAAAATAATCTAAACATTTCTTGACTTCAATAGCCTACTCAAAGCTGCATAATAATAATTTTGCAAGTAGAGCCACAGACGCAGCGCACAAGAGGCAGAATGATACGGAGAGCAATGTAGTGAATCTGGAGAGGGAGATGGCAGAGCAACCCAAGGTGGCATTCTCAGCAGCTCTGCGTATCTCAGGATACATAGAGGCTACATCTGACAATGATGACTTGAATCTGGTCTTCACAAAAATCATCACCAATGTTGGACAGGCCTACAGCACCATCACAGGCTTCTTCACAGCTCCAGTCAAGGGAGTCTACTATTTCAGATTCACTGTTATGGATATACTTACCACACACAATATGAAGATAAAAATGTTTATGAACAGCCAACAAATCATGCATATCTATGAGCGTGATACTGATGGATACTGGACTTATCTCTCTGGTGGTGTGACTCTGCAGCTGGAGGTGGGAGATGTGGTTAGCCTCCCGGCACACAATCACAGGCTCTATGATTATGTTACTGATAATAACTGGATTTTTACTGGCTTTCTACTATTTCCCCTCTGAAAGTAACTCATGCATACATTCACACCAACCCTGTTTTAACTCAGCCTTTAGCTGAAGAAAGAACAGTTTGGAATATGAGCAAATAAAAAAAAACCTTAACACTGCAAGTTTGTTCTTGTTCTTTGTTTGTTTGCGGTATCCTTGCTAATGCTTCCTTTGTGAATATTATCAAACAGAGAAATGAAATACTAGCTTGGGTCTCCCATACTTCCTATGACGCTGCACAAAATGTCACAATCAAGCCAGTATGGCCAACCTGGCTATTTACTGGTTTTCCAATGCCAGAAATCCCCGAATTGCCAGAATGAGAAGCGAGCTTTCACTCCAGGGTGAAGGAGGCGGGCTTAACAAGTTCACATTAGATTTACATTAGATTTAAACAAATGGTTTAACAAATTAAGAGCAAAACTCATTTCAACTCACGGCGCCTGTTTGATGACTCGGGACTTCTCAAGCAGGTACTCCGAGATCTTGGCGCCCATGACAGCGCCGGTGGGGGTGAACTTCATCTCCAGGTACTTGCCGAAGCGGCTGGAGTTGTCGTTGATGGCGGTGCAGGCATTCCCAAAGGCCTCCAGCAGAGGGTTCACCTGAAGGATCTTCTCCCGCAGTGTGCGGTTGTTGGCCTGTCACAGACATACATGTACACAGAAACAAACAAATAAAGTATTCATATTTTTATACATGAGGGTGAATTATTTCCTATAGTAAGTCTGAACACTCCATACAGACAACAAAATATTTTGTCAGCTGCAGAGAACATAAACTTTTAAAATATGCAGCACAATGATTTGCCCATTATAACCATGCAGCAAATTCACTGTTTCTCAAAGTTGAGGATGCTTCCTTGGTAGCACACTGGCCTCGGAAGCCGCACACTAGGAAGACGAGCATTCAAATCACAAACATTTGAAACATCGTAACATTCAAAATCGTCGAACATCGAGGATCCATCAATGCAGCCTTCAAAAAACTTCGAAAGGAGGACTCTGAACTCTGTAGAATTTTGAAGAATTCTTGACTTTGGAACAGTGCTTGGCGAGGTGCGATGACGTGAAATCCTCGAAAAAGTGGCTTGGAAGGATGCTTCCTTGACTTTGAGAAACAGTGATTAAGTCTATATTTTGCACTGCATTGTGGTCTATTATGTTAGAAGTACAAAACAGACTAAATGAAAACACAACACTGACACAGCATCCAGGTTGTTCAGTCCCTCAAAACAAACTAGGCTATTGGTTTTGCTGCCTCTTCAATCTCATCCATTATTTCAGACAATTTACTATCAAAGCTTAATTAAGCAGAGGCAGAGCTCATCATATTTTTCATCTATGCGCCAGCAGCAACATGTCTCTTTGTGTGTATTAGCTCCATCATGTGAGTTGGAGAAAAGCATATGACTCATGTGCTGTGAATAGCCCTGCTTTACCTTTCCCAGAAAGGTGAGGTGCTGGACGATCAGGTGGGCACTCTCCGTCTTCCCTGCCCCACTCTCCCCACTGATGATGATGCACTGAATCAAGGACACAAACAAACGACATCACGAAAAATAACATCATACAAAAAGCACACAACACTTGTCAATCTGATTCACAAGACATCATTTATCGCAAATTTTGCTATTTTATTTCAGGTAGCAAAAAAAGATTTAAAAATGTCATGCAAAAAGCGTGATTGTCTTCATCTTTACTAACTCTAAAACAGGTTTTTGTTTTTCCTTTTGTTTTAAATTCATCAGTTCCATCTCCTCAGTTGCATACTGAATTTATAAATCATAAACTATTGTGGTAATTCCTAAACAAAGCGTCATAAAATCAAGTACTCCAATGCTTAATACCAACTGAAACACTCCATATTGGACATCCTTGTGTTTGTTCAATTAAACCTATTTGAGCATTTCCATTAAATACTATCAGGATGTCCACCCAACTCTGACATATTTTAACACAATCCTGAGCAAACAGTAATTGCTGTGGTGACTAAAACAAATCTTGCTTAAATTAATATCTAAAGGTTGTGGGGGTTGACGGGTAGCAGCATGTGGCTCGGAGAGGGCATGCAGGGGCAGGTGGCTCCTATTTTTTTTTTTTCTGGACAAAGAGGTCCTTGGTCTGAAAAAGTTTGAGAAACTGCTTAATTTAGAAAGGATAAAGCAGTAAGCCACTGAAGACTTGCACTTGCACTAGTGCACTTGTCACTAGCCACTGAAGGCACAGATACCCAAGGTGGAGCTCATTTTATACACGTATTTACTGAAATGATCAGCTATGACTAGACTGGACTAGCCGAAGACACGAACACACACAAATGGATGAAAGGCACAGACACACAGAGAGATAGACAGACAGACAGACAGACAGAAAAGCACAGTACCTGGTCTTTGCTGAAAGTAACCATGCTCTGATAGGCTGCGTCCGCCGTGGCAAAGATGTGCGGGGGGTTTTCTGAGCGCTTCACTCCGTGGTACAGCTTGGAGAACTAGAGGCAACATATTTCATTACAAATGACTGCAGCAACGTGAAAACTAAATGACACACATAATAACCCATGGCAGGCTCAGAAAGCAGACATACTCCACAGTGTTATGTTGTATGTACTGTATGTTATACAGTTGTATGTACTGTAAGTGCAGCATAGATTGCTGAATAAAAGCCATTCTGTACAGTAAGCCAGATCTGTCATGTGAAGTGGACTGAACCCCACTATATAGGGTAGAATTCTCTCATGTGCTTAAGTCCAAAAAAGTGCTTAGTGGCGTGCTTTTCAGTCATTTATTAATTATAAAAATGACTTAAGTCTACCACTTACGTGCCATATTCTAGCAACAGACTTAAGTAATTTTGCAAAATATGCACAGGCTGAGAAATGCAGAGCTAAGAGCTTTTTTGGACTTAAGCACATGGGAGAAATCCACCCTGTGTGCCTACAACAACAAACTAAAATGACAGAAACCTGCAACTCAAATGTTTGTTTCATCCCACATCTCTCTACATGAATGCCTGTATATGGGCAGCTGTGAGGTTGCCGTATTATAACACTGCACAATATCACACTACTGTAAGAGGATGAAGCGATCGCTACGCTGGTTAGCACAAATTCTACAGCACGCTCCTCAAGTCAGCAGACCTGCAGATCACAACATGCCCTCTGATCTCTTCCTTTCAGGAGGTTCTGCTTGAGAACCTGGCTGTGTGGATCACAAGAGCCCCCCCGGATCACAGAACCGACTAAGCCCCCTTTCAGCTTGGCCAGGCGGTGCAGTAATCCCCAGAGGTGAGCCTTCAACCAGCAGAGGTACATGCTAAGCCTTGTAATTCGGCCACTAATCATTAGACCTCATTGCGTCCATCCATGTCACTACCTGCAATACCTCATTCACCCGTGGTGACTGATTAGTTATGTCTGACTGACAGTGCTCAGTTTAGATGGAACAGAGGCCTGGCAATACTCTGGCCTTTTGCATGCTAGACACACATACTGTACATACAGCACACCCAGATCCCTTAACAAGAGGGCTAACCTGCAATGAGGATATTCCCTATATATGTGTATGTGTATGCCGATCTGTAGATATGTAGATCTATTCATTTATGTGTGTGTGTGTGTGTGTGCGTGTGTGTGCGTGTGTGCATGAGTGTGTGTGTGTGTGTGTGTGTGCGCGTGCGTGTGTGTGTGTGTGTGTGTGTGGCTGTGTGTGTGTGTGTTACCTGTGGAGAGTAGATGCTAAGGCTCTGGAAGGGGTTGAGTGCAATGAGGATGTCTCCCACATACGTGTAGATCTGCAGCTCGTCATACCTCTTCTGAAGATGACTGATAATCGTTTCCTGAAAATTTAACACACATAATGTGCTAATAATAACAATAACAATATCAACAACAACAACAGTAATAATAATAATAGAAAATAAATGGACACAAAATACACACATAATAATGACACTGACTTTTGTAGCACTCATAAAGAGATGAAAATGACTTGTACTTCTGGTTACATGCAGTCATATATTTATAAACATCTGGATCAACACATTGTATATTTATATACTGCTGCAGATACTGTATACTGCATTTTTTAATGCATTTTATTTATGAAAATCAATCCCTATACATTTGTAAAGACAACACATAATAACCCGAAAACAAAGAAACACATACAGTATTATATACAATATTATATAAATATTATATATATATAAAAAAAAAAAACTATTGCAGCCTCGTGAGGAATACATTTTCTATTCGTTGTTTTCTGTATCTAAAGGCATTTATGCTACTGTGCACCCTGTTTCTATGGGCATCTCTATGGGAGGTGTGCTTTTTCTCACATCCATAATGGCAATGAAAAATATATTTGTATGATCTGAATGATTATATCAAATCTGAGGATTTGTTGTATTCAACTGTGGACCTAGCCTGGTTAATGCCAGACTAAATCACAAGTGAGATTTAGTCTGGGGACCACCTATTCATTTTCCCGTACGGGAT
>JASCQY010000071.1:1407082-1417787 GCA_030264315.1 Sardinella tawilis
GTGTGTGTGTGTGTGTGTGTGTGTGTGTGTGTGTGTGTGTGTGTGTGTGTGTGTGTGTGTGTGTGTGTGTGTCTCCCCCCAGACTATGAGTGTGTTCTGGACCAGCAGGGCCAACCGGTGCCCTACTCCATGCCCAGCCAGCTGCAGCTCAGCAAGGAGGGGAAGTTCCAGTGGGCGTACGACACCACAGAGAAGGAGAGGATGGAGCTGCCCCCTGGAGCCCAGAGGTACACAGCATGTGCCCGCCATGAGCAGACAGACAGTGCCCTCTCTGGAGTCCTGCACGGGTTCACTTTTGGAAACCCACACCCCGCCCGCCCGCACCCAAAAAATTCAGCACTAAATTAGACCCTTCACCTGTTATTGTATGAAATATATTGAATATTGTATCACCTTTTTTCAGTTTTATAAATAGTTTTTTTATAATAAAACTATTATAGTTTTTTTTTTTCAGTTTTTTTATAAATACTGTTGTGGGTCTCATCCGCTATCCACCCACTGTAAGTTCATTTTCTGCTCACAGAATTTTCTGACCTGGTTAATTTTTAGGATGTTTCACGCATTGGCAACAATTCTACGGGTATCCAACCTGGTCAAGGTTAGGGTCAAGTAATGCTCTCCTTCTTGTTTGGAGTTCACGCTGTAATTTGACACAAAATCAGGATGCAATTTTTAGATAAAATTGTAGCTTTAGTTACACTAAATGAATAAAAAAAATAAATACATAAAAAATTGCCTTAGGATGGTGGAGGCATTTCAGAAGGTATAACATTTCCCTAAGAATCTCCTTAGATGTGATTAACTAATGACGCCACCACAAACTGCTGTTAATTCAGTTTTATACTATCAGAAAATAAATTGAACTCCTTTGTAAGTGTTTAATTTTGGCCATTGCTTAAGGCACAAAACATACTTCACTAGCAATATTCACCTCTGCTAAAGGAAACTGAATGCAGCTCTAGTCTTAGGCCCTATTTTACATGCATCTAGATATTTTTGTTAACACATATATCTTATCTATTTGGGCCTTTGTTTACACATAAACAGTGTTTTAGCCACCTCAAATGCTTAAGCCTCCTCTAAGTGGAGATTTCTTGAAACTGCTGGATTCTGGTTGATCCGTGTAAAAAAAAAAAAAAAAAAAGACGGATGTATAAAAATATGACAACATCTAGATATACAAGCCCTGAATATGGAGGCTTTTGCAAAAGTTGGACAGGAACTGGGAGCACTGTAACATATTTGGCTAGAGCACTCATAGCATGAACAGGTCCAAGTACCTACAGAGTCCCAGGCCTACAAATTTGCCCTGGGACCATTTCCTGATCCCACCCCATCTCTCCCTCCCACTCATTTCCTGTCTCTTGTCGACTGTCTTGTCAAGGCAAGAAAAGCCTATGACTAAATCTCTCTTTTTTTGAAGTAACACAGTTACACAGTCCTCAACGTTACACTGAGGTTAATTTTGACCAATTTTGTTTTGCCGTCTTTTCTACTGGAAAGAATCTGTCTGGACTTCCTCAGCCCAAGGTCCTTCTGCAAGAATTCACGGCACAGAAAGGGAGAAGTCCTTTTACAAAAAAGGCACTTGGAAATTCTTGGATACCATGTCATCCAGGTAAAGTGAGGGGTATTTTTCTGGTATTTGCTGTTTACATTTCTAAAAAATTTTTATACTGTATTTAATTTCATTTAAATATTTATTATGTGACATTCTTGATGAATAAAACTGCTGGCTTAACATAGTTACCTCCCCACCATTTATATAGATTCCTCACTATGAGTGGAACTCCATGGAACTGTCTACTCAGGATGCATGGAAAGAGTACCTGAAGAAGAGGATATTCCATGACAACACACCATGAAGTTCTAATGGACATAAAAACACACATCACACAACACACACATATATAAATATATTTTTGTAAAGGTCATATGGGGTTCCTCGCCAAAGGTTCATGTGTGGATGTCATTTGAAGATGACCAAGCTTATGGTCAAGAAGGGAAAACGGACTGGGGTTGCGCTCTGCAGTATGGAAGATGAATAAGTGTGATTTACAAAAAAAGGACAATGCCTTGGGGGAATATATCATGAGTCTCAATATTATGTGCAAATATTGCTACTGAATGTAAAATAAAAATGTTTGAGGCTAAAAAAATAATAGCCTTTACTAAAAGCCTTTACACATGCAATACATTATATGGATGAATGATCAGATGAAAAGGATCTTGGTCAGCACAACTTTTATTTTATGTATTTTATTTTATTTTATTTTACAAAAGAGGTCATTAACGTAGTCTTTTGGAAATGAAAAGACTTGGTAACTTATGAAGGCAGCTGTGAACATATGCCAGTTCATGTTGAGAATTACACACCTCAAAGGTGGTCAGCACTTCAACACTGGTTGAACTCGGTTTACACACCTGACACACATCTGCTGGTCCTACAGTATAACAGCAGAGGAAGAAAGATCATACCCCAACCATGCAAACACACTTAAACATAATTTTTAAAAAAGTTAATGGAATACAAGTGCGAAACACACAGCCACTGCACTGTGTACAAAACAAAATATGTGGACATGTTTGAAAATGTGAACTGGCTCTACTATCCTGTTTGGAGGTTTGTAAAGGCAAGAACTGCAAGCTGACAAATAGCGCCCTCCAGTGGCGCTAGTGTATTAGTGTTCTGCATTGCAGAGCAAAGAGAGAGTACTTAAATTTGCCCGTGAAATGTTGGCTACATGACCACTTTCCAGTAAAGTATTGCGAACAGTTGTCCATGAAATAATGCTATGGTTTCAATTAAGCACATTTAAATGTGCACTTGTTCAGCCGAATATGCAGAATCGTCAAGGAGACTGAACCCTTAAGAAACGGACTGTTTAACACGAATGTTCATCAAAAAGAGGTTGTGCTTTTGCCATTTTCACATTCACTGGGTACACTGGTGGCCAAAACACTCACCAGCAGTCGAGTAACCATTTATATTACAAATAACCTTGCTGCATTGAGCCTGTAGTAATCTGTAATCGCCATCTATGATAAACACTGTTATGCTCTCCAATTAAAATCCTATTCATTTTTATAATGTATTTATATAAAAATAGTTTCGTTTTTAAAATGATTTGTAAGTATCAATATACATAGTATAAACAGTATTGTATTTTACACATCATTTCCAGTATTTTCATTGTTACTATACAGTAGTAACTACACTGTGGACTTGAACTTTTTTTTTTTTACTCAATATAGCAAGGATACTGTAAAAGGTCTTGGAGGTTTTTTCCCTTAAATTTCTTGCCCTCTGCCCCATGAGTACTTTGTGTGTGTGTGTGTGTGTGTGTGTGTGTGTGAGTGAGAGAGAGAGAGAGGGAAGATGTCAGGAGTTAGAGTTTGGGCATCTTCTCGGGGTTGAGGCGCATGGACACACAGGAGGCTCCGGTGGCGTAGCGCATCTCTCTGATTAAGCCCGTCCACTGCTTCTTGTCTTCCTCATACCTGCAGGGAGGGAGAGTGACAGGACAATAAGAATATGTGAAAACCTTATAGAACCATATTAGAATTATATTAGAACAATAGGCCAGGGTAGACCTACAGATACATTTCTAGAGTTATGCAGCATTAAACATAACATTGGACGGTAAAATTATAATTAAAAAAAATATATATATATATATAATTTATATATTAAAAAATTGTTTTCCTTGAACTGAAGAGGAGGGGTACAGGTCATTAAACCAGTCATTAAAATGTCTGGTTATGAATTTGACCATAGCAGTTGATATACTGTAATGGACTATGTATGTGAATCTTAATTGTATCCTTGTGCCACTGAAACTCCATACTTACTGCCAGATGTCTGTGATTTCGGAGGGGGCACACTGCTTGTCATCTGTCTCGACCACGGTGAACCCCCCAACGGTGAACAGGGACCCCCCACTGCTCACCACGTTTAGGGAGCTCCGCTCCTGAGGGAATTCTGGGAGGGCTTCCCACCTGGTCAAGAAGGCGGATCAATTATTCATTAATTAAGGAATTACAGAATAGATTGTGCTGCTCACTCTTGGAATTTTTTGTCACCTCCAGGTATTTGCATCGTGAAATTTGAGGTTTTCGTGTAATCAACTGATATTACATGTTGTGCTTGCTCGTTTTCTGTCACATCCATAATTTAGAATTGACCATGTTTTTTTCCATATGCAGTTAAAGGAGAACTACAACGTGTATAACTTATCGTTCTGTTATTACAGGGCTTCTCATTCTTCGTGCCTGGTAGTATCTTAGGACCTACAAAACATAGCCATTGTCTTCTGCCCCATTAGCTGCTATGAAAATATGTGAAGCCCTCTAAGAACAGAACTATAGGTTGAATATTCCGGATTCCTCCTTTAAATGGTGTTTCTCATGCACATCACCTACTTGTTGGTTCCAAAGTCGTAGGCCTCACATGACCTCAGCAGTCCACTGTCATTGACCCCTCCCACCACGATAATTTTGCCCTTATGCACCACTGCCCCAAACATGGCCCTGGCCGTCGCCATGCCAGCCACCTCCTTCCACTCCGACTTTTTGTGGTTGTACACAAACATCTTGTTGATGAATTTGCTGTGAGGAGGGGTTAAAATTTAGGTGATCATGAAAATTAAGGTCAGACAACGGTGACGTTGAAAACCATCTGGCATAACTGACACTGTTATCTAAAATTAAGAAATGTGTCTTTTGTCCATAAATATTAAATATGGCTTAGAGCTTATGAAAATCTTACTTACTCAGTTACAATATGCAATGTTCACAAAAGTAGGTGCTAATAAGTACTAATTACAGAAGTCATAGGCCCAGGTCTAGGATAGAAGAAAAACTACCTGGTCTAGGATGAAGACCCCTGAAATTTTATGACTTCCAAGATTTTGTATTTGATGCAGATTTTCATATGATAGTTAAACCAGAGAAGGCTGATAAAAGCTAAAAAGGTTATTCAGTATCTTTGGTTAAACATTTCCCATAACTTAACCTACTCGTCATCAGTCTTTCCTCCGATTGAGTAGATCATTCCATACTGCGAGACAATACAGTGGCCATGAGTCCTCAGGGGTTGCTTTTTGGTCTCACTCCACTTCATTTTACTGGAGAGCACATGGTTAGATTAGGACATAGACTTCTAACTCCATCAATGGACACTATCTGTAACTATAAATAAACACTGTACATACAAATTAGACAACAGAGAACAGAGAAAATACAGCATGTAAAATACATTATCTAGTAATACACATAATAAATTCTGCAATGCTAAGATAACAAATTGCTAATAATATGTAATACAATGTACAGTAATTATGAATAGCACTGCATCTAATAATAAATGATTTACTATGACTTAGAGGAAAAGGTTGCTATTTTACACTTAAAGCCTTGTTTTCAGATCGTTTCTGATGAAATACAATGGTTAACATTTGAATTTTGACACATGCTCATATTGTGAGAATTTTCATGAATGGAGTATAGGTGCACTGGACTGGCTCCTAAAAACGCATCAAACATTCATTCATTGTAAAGACATGAAACTCATCAAGTGCTTAGTAATGTTCATTGATGCACTGACACAAAAAACATCACAAACTGTGACTTCCTTCATTACTTTTAGTGCTTCTAAACTTTCAGGCGGATGGATACGAGTGTGAAAATAGGTCCACAGTTCAGAATAAATGTTCAAAAACGTGTCGGAAACCATGCAGTTTGCAGTGATATTTTTGTTAGCACATCGGACTAGGATCATGTGTTAAAACGTCAACCTTGTATTTCATCAGAAACAGTGGAAAATAGTGAACTTTTCCTGTACTAACTGTACTAATGACTAATTACACTACTTATTACTAACTAACTATATAGATGATTTTTTTTCTTTCTTACTCAATGTCATAACACATCACTGTGTCTAAGCATTCATTGCTCTGTAGGTCTTTGCCACCAACAGCAAACAGGAAGTTGTCACACTCCCCCATGGCAAATAGACATCTGGGGGAGGGCATAGGGGGAAGTGCTGTCCAATCAGCACCAATGGGGTCCAGCTGAAAGAGCCACACCCATTTTTGTTAGGATCTGATTCATATTTCTGTTAACATCTCTTATGATGTCTATGGTGAATATGCTCTAAATTACCCACATCAAACAAAAACAATTAAAGAATGTCTAGATTTTTTAGATAAATTTGAACTGAATAGAGCACACATGTACAGACTATCTGTACACACTTCAAAATCTGATTTGTGAGCTTAGCTTATCCTGTAAATCAAACTGAAGCTTTATGAAATACCTGATAGAAGTAACACTGGAGCGGTGCTTCCTTGTTGTCATCATCCACAAACAGACCTCCGAGTACGTAGAGGTTGTTCTTGGCTGAGGTGACGCTGACGTGGTTACGTGGGATTTGCTCCGCCAGTGCGGCAAGGGCGCACTCGTTCTCCACCGAGTCGTAAGCCACAGCCGCTGTGTCGTTGATCATAAGGATCAGGTCCTTGGCGTACATGCCAATCCTGCGCGTGTCGTTCAGATACCCGGGTAAGCCATCATCAGTCTCCTCGCCTTCTCCATCTTTCCCTCCCTTTCCATCCTTTTTCTTTTCGGGCAGCTTCCCGGCAAAGGCGTCCTTAATGACTTTAATCTTTTTCATGAGCTCAGGGTCTGCTTTGATGATGTCGTCCTTCTCCACCTTCTCCTTGAAGTACTTTTCCGGGAGCAGGCGGAAGCGGACGTGGTTGAAGGCGTCGCCCAGGGTCTTGAGACGGTGCTCCTTGTCCTTGCGCACCCAGCTCATCAGTGTCTCGAAGACCAGCTCCTCCTTCTCCACGTTGAGCGTGTCCACGCCAATGATGGCGAACAACTCATGGGCGGCCAGCTCCAGGAAGTCGTTCTCTTTCGCCAGCATCTCAAAGCGGTCTGTGATGTAGTCCCGGGAAGCCACGGCCAGCCTGGGGCAGTTAAGCACCAGCCCCATCCTGTAGAGGGCCAGACAGTTGCCCACGGAGAGCTGCTTGAGGAGATAGTTGGCACACACAGTGAACACCGAAGGGATCTGGAAGCGGTTGGCAATGGTGAAGACATCCTGCACATTGGCATCGTTGATGTCGATGTCAGCCGAGTACAGATAATTGATGATCATCTCCATGATTGCGGGGTCAACGTCCTCCAGGACCACCTCCTTGTTGCTATCGCTGCCCACCTCTTTGCCCTCGTCCTCCTCACTAAAGAAGAGTTCCCTGAAGTAGGGACTGCAGGCGGCCATGATCAGTCGGTGGCAGGGCAGGCTGCGGTCGCCCACCTTCAGGATGCAGTCTACAAACTTGTTCTCATTCAGCAACTCTTTGAGGCCGTCCTGAAGAAGTGTGCTCTGGAAGAGGCGGAGGTCGTCACGTATTCTCTGAGGCTCCATGCCTGTGTGTGGGTATGTGTGTGTGTGAAAGCAGCAGGCGTGTGTAAGAAGAGAGGAAAGAAGGTTGTGGGAAGAATGTGGCTTCTTACAGGTAGAGAAGTGGCTGAGTAGTCCCCCAGAGGAAGTGGAATCGTAAGCGGTTCGGAGAAGAGAGAGACCCAGGAGTTTCTCAGGCAGGAATGAGAAGGGAGGCGTAGTCCAGTCTGCTGGTCGGGTCACGGTGGAGAGGTGGTTGCTTTGGGTAGCCTTGGAGGCAGTGGGGCAGCCTGAATCGCCTCCCGCAAATTTAACTCTGCCTCCTCTAAATTTAGCCAGGACATCACAGCCAACAGGAATTCAGGTTGGCCGAATCGGAAAACAGACGAGGACGTTAGGGCAGCTGTCACAGAGTGAAAGAAACAACTGCTGAGCTTTAGTCACTCTTAGTGAGTGTGTGTGTGTGTGTCAGTGTATTTAAGAGTGAGTGTGTATTTATGACTGGACGCATTCCCCAGGGGAGTACACGTTTGCTCTAACTGCCCTTTACATCACTCTGTGAGCAGTGGTAGCGGACACCCGAAGCTGCAGTGCTAGGTAACAAAAGTGAGTGTAGCGTTTGGGGCAATGGCATAGCAGGGATGCTGAGTCTAATTTATGGCAAGAGAGGATATATGTGTTTTTCAAGACTCGTCTTGGTGGGGGTGAGTTGGTCAAAATGCTATTGTATTCTCAATGCATTGACTAAACCTCCAGCAATTACACTTGGTAACACAAGTAACACAAGCAAGGAATTCTTTATTCTACCTTTTTATTTATCTGTTTATTTATTATTAATTATTAAGTATTATTAAACCTACTCAGTTTATTTATTTTATTTAATTTCAGTTTTGCCTATTTTTGTTTTGACACTTTAAAGTGACTGTGTCGCCTTGCCATCGTGACATCGTCACCAGAGTTGATGAATCATCATTCATAATCACTCTGTCCTGCTCCCTGCTTCACACTTCAAACACTGCAGCTAGATTGTTTTTAACCATGAGTATAGCTTCCCAGTGTCTGACCTTCCAGAGTGTAAGCCAGCAACTAAGCAACTGCCAGCCCAACAGGTGACAGACGAGCCGGCCATCCGTCCACTCTAGCCACTGGAGAAGCACACTGGCTGGCTCTGCGCACGCGTTTGTAAATAGCTCCACGGGATTATTGTTAGCAAAGCGTCACAGGGGCCTAAACCAAATGGATGACTCAGATTTTTCTAACCCCCTGTGAACTCTACTACCGTTCGTGAACGTTCAGGTTAAATCAACATATCAACAGGATTAACACAAGCACAGAAAAAGAGGGGCTGATCCTTTACCGACTTTAATACATCTCAGTAACAAAATAACAAAGCCTTTTTGTAGAAATCTATAAAGTACAAACATACAATTACTACATACAAAAATTATACAACACTGGAAATATATAGTCTATATTGTAATTATAAATAAGTAGCCTCTCATAAGATACAACATTTTATCACCAAATGCAACTGACATAACCATAGTTCACATAATCACTGGTTTGTGTACTGATAAACATAATTCAATATTTTAATTAACATTCAGTTGCTAACAGATTTACCTGTAGTAAGTGAATAGCTATCCTTATAACCTATTAACTGGTCCACCGTGTGCCAGGCTTCTACACCAGATGAGTGCCAGATCTGCACCGGACTAGCACCGGATCACAGACGGACTAGAGCCAGAGCCGGAACCGGAGCTCAGCCCATGACCTCCCAGAGGCCCTGCAGGGTGAAGCCATCCTTCAGCTTCTCTATGGCCAGACCCAGCTCCTCAGAAAACACCGGCTCTCGGTCTTGTTGCTGAAAAACAAGAGTAGGAAATAATCATGAAGCTCTCTCTCTCTCTCACACACACACACACACACACACCTGAACAATGAGTAAACAACAAACAAGTAAACACACTTATTAAAGAGGGTGCCTTACCTTGTTTCCATCCGCAAAGTAGGCCTAGTAAGACAACAAAGGTGGGAAGGAGAGAGAACAGATAGTGATCTTTAAGAACATCTTTAGCAGGTCTACCACACAACACAAATCTCTTTGTAAACATCTGTCTATAACTGAAGGTCAGGTCCCTATGGACTTCCTGGGTTTAGTGACACCGGACTCCCACACTAACATAAAGCCGTTTGGCAAATGATGTGTTTGAAACTAAGCAACATCGGTTTGTGTTTGTGGGACATTGTGACACTTGGCTATGAGCACCCTTCTATTTTGAGAACATGAAAAACAAGAGAGACAGAAGGGACATTTAAAAGCAAAATAACAGTAAGCCAGTGTGTGTGTGTGTGTGTGTGTGTGTGTTTGGGGTGTTTATTCTTGAAGGTAAATAAAATTTTGAATTTGAATTAGGCTACACAAAAAAAATAGATTAATTTGTAATTTTGACTAAATAAACCTAGAGGCACAAACAACATTAATATGAACTGCTTATTACATTCCATGAACAACAAATGAACAGTGTCAATAAATTTTTTTTGCATTAAAATATATGTTGTGTTGAGAGAGAGAGGCTCACAGTGAAAGCATCTGTCTGCTCATCTGGTTCAATCTCCACATCATCAGGGGGCTGGTCCACTGTCAACTCCTCCAATGGCTGCGGCTGAGACAACACAACAGTTGTAAAGTTGTAAACCCATGTAAATATGACACATCAACTCAATATCACACTGCTTATAAACCATTTATAAACTAGCTGTCACATCTTACTGTCATTTCATACTGTTATATCATGTTATTGAGACTTGAGTGCATTCCATGTTATTAATGTAACGTGACTTGATTGCTGGATTACTCGCCGAACTTTTGCTATACAGACATCACATCACATATTATGTGAAAATGCAGAATCTGACATTTCCAACTGTGCTAGTCACAAGTTAAGGGTTCACAAAAAAATCAGCATTGAATTTATCACAATTAAATGAACCATATGTAAGAAATAAATGTAAATTAATTATAAAATGGCCCAGATATAAGGTAGAGTGGGAGAAATCAGGTAGCATCGTTTCGGCTCATTTTTTGTCAGCTCTTTGTACTCGACCACTGCTTCCACTGGAATGTAGGTTCAGACGTGCCGGCGTTCTCGTTGTGATAATTTCAAATACTTTCATCACTGACAACAGTAATCCAGCCTGAATATTAATATTACAAAAGTGAATTTGCAGCCCTCAACTTGTGTTTACATTGTCATTACACATTGCCATTATGTGTTTACAATGTGTATATTATGT
>JASCQY010000071.1:1422006-1437006 GCA_030264315.1 Sardinella tawilis
TATCCTGAAAAATTCAGCTTGTTCCGAATTAGTTCCGGGTTGGACACATTTTTGAGCTAATACTCTTGGACTATAGGCCTATTTGAGATTTTTAACATAGTGTGTTTCTGAGAATAAACCTGACATTCTCCGCTTTATTTGACATGCGTTATTACCCAACAACTCATATTAGGAAGGGGAGCTTTTGTTATTAGGGTATCTTCTCCACTTTTAGTCTCTCTGTAATTGGTACACATGTGCACACAACACATACATGTACAGACAACCTGTCTGCTTGACATCCATACATTGTTTCATACCAGGAAGAGCTCTGGATCAAACTTCAGCTCCTAGAGAAGAAACTTGAAGTCTACAACCTAGCAACTCCCATCTGTGACCAGTCTGTAGACCACATACAGGTAGGTCTTTGGGTGGTGGAGATGGTCAAACGGTTAGAAATCTGGTCAAGTCAGTCCTGAACAGGCTTTAAAAATACTTAACCCAGAGGTCCTCCAGAGGGAGCTGTCCATGTAGTTGGTTCACTCATTAAATTGCTCTGGATAATATCAGATGGGCAAAAAAGTCTGATTAAAGATACACCTTGGGAAAAACCTTATGATGCACAATAACTAGAGTTCATTAATCAGGATGTTGCTTGATGATACGTTTTGCACTTTGCCAGCTATTTAAATAAGGCTGCATCCTTAAAATTATGTCACATCATGTGTCATAGGTGCAGGCACAGCAAACAGAGAGACAAATCAAGGAGGAGTTTGAGAAGCTTCACAAGTTTCTACAAGATGAAGAGGCAGCCATGATAGCAGCCCTCGGGGAGGAAGAGAAGCAGAAGAGTCAAATGGTGAAGGAGAAGATTGAAAAGATCAACAGAGAAATCTCATCTATTTCAGACACAATCAGAGCCATAGAGGAGGAGATGGGAGCTGATGACATCACATTTCTTCTGGTAAGTCTGGTTTTATCTTTCTTTAATAAACCTCAAACATCTGGCCATACCTACTTACACCAGGTTAAAGATAAATAATTAGGTAACAGATAGATAAGGAACACACACAAACACATATGCACACACACGCACACAGGCAACTAAGAATCTCCTTTTTTTTAATTGGTTGCAGGTACATTTATAACTACGACTTTCCTTACAAAATTCACAGTCTTTTAAGATAGTCATTGAAAAAACCATGGTCTATCTCCACAACAGGAATGTCCAAACTTATTTAAAGACTGGTCCATACTCCCCCCCTAGTCAGCTCTGACCAAAACCTGTGACCCAAAAAATTCTGTTCATGTGAAAAACTTCCACTTACACTTGTGGCTGAGGAGGCATTGCTCGCTCACAAACATTCGTTGGTACAGTAGTTGGTTGCTAACTTGCCAACACAAGTATGTGTCTGGTAGATTATCTTACCTCATATGTATGTTCTGGTTACAAAACCTATGTTTTCAGATTCAACAGTCAACATTTCTCATCTTGTTTTACAGAATACTAAGAAATAAATATATATATATATTTTAGTTTAACACAGAAATAGCGATTGTTACATTAGCTCTGCCATATAGAATTTTTTTATTAAAGTTTAATTTCAAAGTTTCTTGTTACACATGCCTTCACTCAGATTGCCTTTTATGAAAAATCACTTGTTTATTCCACCCAACATTTGCAAAAAGTACAAAGTCTATTTTTTATTGGCAAATCACCTCCACTTGTTGCTCGACACCGACTGTCATTGAAAATTAATGGTACTGTAACTTGTCACCATTCTATGTTTTTTTTAGCCTGTGTGACCAAGGTGTATTGTAAAGTCTGGAGCCTGACACACACACACACACACACACACACACACACACACACACACACACACTTCCGAAGTGGATTATAGTCCAGATGTTCATTGTTTTTATTGAACAACAACCAGAAGAAGAAGAGATACAGGTCTATCAGACTATTAAAAAAGGGAGTACTGGTACATGGTAAATAGCCATTTTCAGTTTGTTGAATGTGTTAGGAAAGTTGGTACTCCTGGGTAAATTGGAGCAATGTTTCCTAACTCATTTCCCTCTTATATTTCACAGAACTACAATAGGACAGTGGCTAGGTGAGTGATCTGTCCGCTGTGGTTCAGATCTTAAAAAACAGAGTGTGTTACTTGCCTTTTCCAAAATGGCCTACGGCCTGAGAAATGTCATCTTAATCAATAGAATGTGTGCTTGTTTGACTAAATTGTCAAAACGTCTATTACTGAATCGAAGGCTTTATTTTGCAAAATAGCACTCACTGTATTTAGAAAAATGAAAACACATTTTCTCAATATTCAACCAAAACAAATTACCTGTACACTGCACAATTTGGAAAACGGGAACTGACTCTTGAATGTCATTCCAGAGCCCAGTGCTCACTGGAGTATCCAGAGGGTGTTTCAGAAGCTCTGATCAATGTGGCAAAACACCTGGGTAACCTGAAGTTCAGAGTCTGGGAGAAGATGCAAGAGATTGTACAGTATAGTAAGTCCTTTTGCATGTGAGCATAGAAACACATTAATGCACATGAACACTCTGTCTCACACACACAGACACGGACATAATGCTACTTTTTGACATCTTTTCTTTAAAGAATACCAGATCCAGTATCCAGACTTTGAAATCTGTAACTCCTTGAGGAGAGCAACATTATTTACAGTACCTTACCCTGCAAATAGGAGAGAGAGAGTTAGTAAGGGATAATAAATGACATGCCGTGCGTATATTGGAAAATATTGCACGTTTGAAGTGGTGACACTTCGATAAGTGCACTATTTTCCAATCACACACGGCGTGGAGTTTATTATCCTGCTTATACCACTGTTAGGACTGTACATGTTTTGATGGCTATAACACAGGCTCATTTGCAGAACTACTTCTTTCCTCCACTCAATCAAAACTTACCAGCATAACCTGGCCTTACCATTTCTAAATGGATGGCTGCTGTCACACACTCTGGCTCTAACAGTACTGACAGGAAGACAAACGTCGGCAACGTTAAACAATTTATAATACAAAAGTCAGTAGCTGGCAAACACATAAGATAAAGCAAAATGTCAACATATCAGCATGGTGTATGTGTAAGGCATGATGAAAGGAAAAGAATCTCTGCAGCCAGTGTCCAGCTAGAGCAGACCAGAGAGAGGCCCCCAAAGCCTCTGAACACCGGCTATAGTATATTGCAGCCGCCATTAGTCCAGGAACAACGCCCCCCAATCAACCCGAGCTATGCTCCAGCCCCTCCTGCAGGTTGGAGAACAACAGGTTGGAGACAACATACTCAAGGAGGAAAGAGGCGTAACACTACCAGGCACAACATAGCCCGGGGCGTCACACTGCTATGATCAAAAGCGGGTCATTCCATCTGTTGTTGTCAAGCGGTGCATTCAAAGATTTTGTCCCGACTTGGATTTTGTAAAATCACTGTACTCCCAAACGCATTGCAACAGACTTGAAAACCATGTTGCTGTGGTGCAAATGTCGGTCAGGCCACTAAACTGTTGTCCTGTGTTCATCATTAATTTAAAGTTCACCACGATTTGGGCGAATGGATATGCAAATGTAATGCGGCCAAAAAAGTGGAACTACTAACAGCCGCACTTTTATAGGAAATTAATGCACATTCCTCACCTAGCCACCCTATACGCCCCTAACGGCAACAAATGTAATTCTCTGCCAGGGACGTCTAGTGACTCTTCATAGGGCTACTCCTACGACTGGCCGACGAATGAATCACTGTGAAGTGCAGAGTCTAATGAATGATTTGATTTGATGAATGCTTTCAGTGACAACCGTTTAGCCCGCCTTCCCTCCCAATGAAGAGTCTCTAGACTCCAACGTCAATTTGATTTCGATGCTAGCGCGGCTAGGCTAGCACATTCCAAATAGCACATCAATAGGAAATGTGATCGAACAGTGGTATAATGGAAAGGAATACAGTAGTTTGCAACACCATGATGACACTAGCAGTGGTGATAGGAGCTTTCTCTCTCTCTGTTTCTCTCAAGCTCCTGTGACTCTGGATCCCAACACAGCACACCCACAACTCACTCTCTCTGAGGACCTGACCAGTGTGCTGTACAGTAATGATGGACAAGAGCTCCCTGATAACCCAGAGAGGTTTGACTACTGGATAAATGTATTGGGCTCCGAGGGCTTTAACTCAGGAAAGCACTGCTGGGATGTGGAGGTTGCAGATATACATATGTGGGCTGTGGGCGTTATGTCCGAGTCGGCCAAGAGGAAAGGACCAGTTTGTGAATGGAGTGGCCTGTGGTTCTTGTTACACCACGGTGGTGAATATGATGCCTTCGCTTCTCCACTGCCAAAGAACTGGTTGGAGGAATTTCTTGATACCAGATCATCCAGACCCAGCCCTGTGACAGTGAGTCAGGAACCCCAGAGGGTGAGAGTGCAGCTGGACTGGGACAGAGGAGAGCTGTCCATATATGACTCTGATAATAACATGCATCTACACACTTTTAATCACACCTTCTCTGAGAGAGTGTTCCCATTCTTTGGCTCTCAGTCTCAACAGGTCCCACTGAGGATCTTACCACGGAAGTTGGAATCTGTTAGTGAAAGAGTGAGAGGTGTCGTTCTTGCACAGTAACAGAAGAGGAGCGTATCTCGTTGCAGGATAATGAAATCATGGACTTTTCACTTTCTGTGAAGGTTATATTTATGATGCCCTATGAATGCATTCGTTATATTATATAAGTCATTGTAATGCTCATAGTCATCTATATGTGCTCACAACTCCTTATAACCACCATTATACATTTCGACAAATAATTATGAATTATTGTCATTTGAATTTGGAATAATGCATCATAAATATTTATCAAGAGAAATTAAATACTGTTTTTTGACTGGCTTCCAGTTTACTGTATGTGTTAATTCTGTGAACCAGCACACCAGTGAAGTAGATCTGGTAAAAAAAGTGTAATCACCGTCCCAACTTAAATGCTGACATTGCTCTGATTGATGGTGTTATTTGTCACTTCTAAGCAAAGTATGGTCCAAGGTGTCTGGCAGCCTTTATTTAACATGCACAATATGGTCAGAATGGACAGTGCTATTCCTATGCATCATCATAACTGTACATTAGCCTCTATTTTTGTGTACCTGCACAGACAATGGTCATGATATATAAGGCTTGCCAAACTTTTGTAAACAAAATTACATTACATCATAACGTCGGGTTGCAGGCTAAAAATAAACTCCATTTTACTGGTGTTCGACCTATTGTATAGATGCCCAAAAAGTCCACTTTCCTTTGTACAGCTATATACAGTATATTATAGCAATTTGGGCTATAATACTAAGGGGAAACTAATTAATCTGTCTAAGAATTTATTTGCAGAAAATGTAGATCCTCTACATGTGGAACAACAGTGCTGTAGATTGATCTGTTTAACAGGGAAACCAAATGACTTGCTGCACTTCGGCAGTCCTAGGTAATAAGAAATATTTGAAGGTGATACATGGGTAACTGTTTCCTGGTCAATGTTAGCCCGAGAATACCCATGCTGCCTTGCGCACTGGTTCTGAACTGCACGGCAGCCTGAAGACCATGGCCGAAATTTTTGCATGGATTTGGGAATCAATCACAGAATGGCAGAGATGGCAAGGCGATGGACGAAATATTGGACAAACAGTCCCTTGCGAGAAAATGTATAAGTGATCCCCAGATTAAATCTCACTTGAGATTTAGGCTGGTGTTAGCCAGGCTAGGTCAATGTTGCTTTGCAACCATAGAACCAGTTCTAAACATGGCTAGTTGATGTGCCTGCCTCTGTCTGGTTTAATCACATCTGGTGAAACAATGGACCTACAAGAGAGTGGATGGTGAGAAAGCTGCTCAGACTAGGACCACTATCACAGTCTGGGCCACTTTCTCCAGGCCTAGAACCAAAGTGTGTACTTGTGGCATATTTTGAGATATGCATTTCTAGCACACCCATCCTGTTGTCCTACCTGTGCACGTTTATTGTCCCTGATGTAAATACTGGCAGGAAGAACCAGTTTCAGAGTGTTATGAGTATAATACTGTCCAATCTTGATTAATCTTTCAAAGACTCCCTCCCTCGTGAAGTATGCAACTGAACATGGTTTTCAGATTACTGCTTTCTACACAGTACACCACACTACACATAGGCCTACACTACTGAGTCAAAATATTTATTTTTCTTCTTTTGAATTCACACCAACTCATTTAGAACAGTCATGCTTTAACGCTTGTATTTTCATCAATAACTTTGAAATGGACTGTCTTAATATGTTTTATCCCGTGCCATCAAGGAGACCTCTATATAATCTGTACTTGTCAGCCAGTGGTGAGCTTTTTGGAAGCTTTTGCTAGCCTGTCAGTCTTAGTAATTCTACTGTTACAAGGCAAATCTATGGAAAGTGGACTTTGTCACATCACACACAATGGCAATAAAATGACAAGGTTTTTATATGATGTGAATGATTATATGAAGTATGAGGCTTGGTTACACTCAACAAAATTGAAAATAAAAGTATGAAATGTTAAATATGTCTGCTCATCTGTGTCATATATAATTTGGAATCGCCTACCCAATATCTTAACTACGAGATTGTGATGGAAGTTATCCAATGATGCTGTTCAGAAACTCACCCTTGTTCAAGTTCAGCTTAGAAAACAAGGTGACTTACAAATACCTGGATTCACTCCCAGTGAGGTCACCTGCATGGATTCACACACTATGACTGTCGGTCACGGTTACGAGCAGCATAATCAAGGGCATCAGTGTCCTGACTGACAGGGTGAACTGGTTGCACAAAAAAATCAAATGGTTTTCCCTCCTCTGAGCAGCACTGACCAATCAGCAGCGGCCTTTTTCAGAGCCACTCCTTCAGAGAAGAAAGAAACTTATCTGAAGATGAGAGGAAACAATGACATTTCTTGTAAGGTTCATTTGACACGTCATTGTAGTAGTGCTACAGCGTTTGTATGAAAACAGTTTGGAGGGAAATTTCTTTTTCTTGGGGTCAGTATAATCGCAAAAGTGAGAGCTGACCTCAGAGTTTAGGTAGGCCTATTTTGGTTCAGGATAACAACAGAAATCATTACTGATTAAAAGTTGACGGCAACAGCAGCAACTACTGAAGAAAATGGCCCTCAGGATTTTTTTAAAGGGGGAATTGTCCTGTCCTGTATGCTGTGACATCTACAAGGATCCTGTTCTTCTGACCTGCACGCACAGCGTCTGCAAATCTTGTCTCAAAAAGTTCTGTGAAACCAAAGGATCTAATGAATGTCCAGTCTGTAAAAGAAGGAACTCAAGGGACATGTATCCTCTCAATCCCTTGCTTAAGAAGCTGTGTGAGAGTCAAAGAGACCCATTCTGCACTCTGCATCGTAAGGAACTTGAGCTCTTTTGTGAAGATGACAAACAGCTTGGGTGTTCAAAGTGTCAAGACTCAAAACTTCATGAAAACCACAACTTCAGGCCCATCAGTGAGGCAGCACTTGAGCGTCGGGTAAGTCTGCGTTTGTACGGTCAATGATGCTGATTTGCTGTGTGTAATTCTGGTTAGAAATATGTACCACTATGTACTGTATCACTAATTTCACTTACGTCCCTAAATGCAACTGGATAATCTGTTTTGGTGTAAAATCTGAATTGTATTTTTTTAAACATTATACATACACATAGCCTACACAACCTACAGTCTGCATAACACTCATTGCTCTTGAGTCCTTAATAATGGGCTATGTTACCTCATTCTAGGAAGATCTGAAGGTCAAACTGCAACCTTTACAGAGGAAACTGGACAGTTTTATGCAGGCTAAAAGAACCTGTGACGAAACTGCACAACACATAAGAGTAAGTTTTAGAGATTCTTGAAAAGAAAAAAAAATCAGCAGTAGATTCAGCAGTTCAGAGTGACATATTGTATCACCTTTGACACTATTATGTGATTATGTGACATGGTGTTACAGTTTCAGGCCCAGCATACAGAAGAACGGATCAAGGAGGAGTATGAGATACTTTACCGGTTTCTACGAGATGAACAAGCCGCTAGGATAGCTGCACTGAGGGAGGAAGAGAAGCAAAAGAGTCGAATGATGAAGGAGAAGATTGAGAACCTCAGCAGAGAGATCACATCTCTATCAGACAAAATCAGAACCGTAGAGGAGGAGATGGGAGCTGATGATGTCCCATTCCTACAGGTAGGACTTGGTGTCAATATCTGGCAACATCTGGCATCAACATCTGATCATGAGAGTACAAAAAAACCTCTTTTGCATTGAGCCATGAACAAGATATATGCAATAATAAAACAAATAGAACATTAGTATACCATAAAACGTACACTACTTAACCTGACTACCCCTCCAAACTTATTCATGATCAAATCTTCCCTGATTGAAGAGAGAAGGGGATTAAAAGATGTATCAAATGAATGTTGGTGTGCATGCTGTGGGCATAGTGAATTCAAGACTAATCAAATCTTTTGACACTCTTCAAACAAAACACAAACACACACACACCCACACACACACACACATCACATCACACCAATCTAACCCAGCTTCCTGTGTGATTTCACAGAACTACAAGAGTACAATAGAGAGGTGAGTGATCCTTCTGTCTTTCTCTGTGATTCCGTATCCAAACCCACAGTGTTATTGACTCCAGACTGGTGTTCCAGGGCCCAGTGTACTCAGCAGGATCCAGAGGGTGTTTCAGGAGCCCTGATCAATGTGGCAAAGCACCTGGGCAACCTCAAGTTCAGAATCTGGCAGGGGATGCAAGCCATGGTTCAATGCAGTAAGTTCTGTTGTGTATTGCAAGCAAACCTTTAACAATGACACACACACACACACACACACACACACACACACACACACTTATCTAACAGTATACTGTACACGGTATATCATGCATTAACCTGGGTGTGTTCCTGTCCCTTACTGAAGACTGTATGGAAAGGAAGTTATGGGGGAGTCATTATCATTTGACTCTTCATCTTCATCTGCACTCTAACTGAATGTGTGTGTGTGTGTGTTTCTTTGTTTCTCTAAAGCCCCTGTGATTCTAGATCCCAACACTGCACACCCTCTCCTATTCTTGTCTGAAGACCTGACCAGGGTGCGACTGAGCTCTGAGCAGAAGCTTCCGGATAATCCTGAAAGATTTGACAGAAACCTCTGTGTCCTGGGCTCTGAGAGCTTCGACTCAGGCATCAACTGGTGGGATGTGGAGGTTGGGGACAGCAAGTACTGGGAGATGGGAGTGAAGACTGCTTCTGGGCAGAGGAAGGGAGATAACTCCCACAGCAGTGGCATCTGGAGATTGGGTCATGTGAATGGTAGATATACAGCAAACTCCCCGTTCACTCCAGAGACTGTTCTCACAGTAAGCGAAAAACTAAAGAGGATCAGAGTGTACTTGGACTGGGACAAAGGAAAGCTCTCATTCCACGATCCTGATAATGATAACACGCTTTTACACGCTTTCACACACACTTTCACTGAGCGTGTATTTCCGTGCTTCCTCAATTGGTATCCTATGAAAATCGTAGGCCTACCACCAGTGAAAATATGAGGAGCTGCTATGCAGTTCCAGAAGTCCGACACCGACACCTTTTGGTCTACTGACATTATAGCTCACATGTTTCTGAAATGTACAGTATGTGGGATATTAAAAATTAATTTTGCACTGAAGATTTCTTAGGATATTGAAGATAAATTAATATTTACCACCACAGTCTGTTGCTGCGATCAGTATGTCGTCACACAAGGAAGCTTTAGCCTGCCTTAGTAAATCAAGAAACTTTGCAACCTACAGTATCAGTGGCTTGCAATACTTGATTTGGAGACATGGAGATTTCAGATGTGGTGGCAAATTTTCTTGATTTTTATGCTGGTGTAGTGTGTTTATTGATGTTGTTCATTTGATTTGAGTATAGGAAATAGTTTACAGAGCCTCCTGCTGGCTGGACTCTGTACTGACACATAGTGTTTTGAAGCAGGGGAGTTATTACAGTACATTTATTATTGCCACCTGTTGTGCATGTTGGTGTGTTTATTTGTTTATTTAAATGGGACAGACTGCATTAATGAGCATGCTCAATTCATGTGAATGTACCAGACTTGCTAATATTTGACTTATCTGCATTCCGTGGCAGATTGATATTTGAATGCATACAGTTGTTACTGTAGATGTTTTACTCAAATGGCTGTGGCTGTGGTGGGCTGGCAGTAATAAATTCATATTGGGAATAGAAAAATTCCTAAATGTCTGTGAGGCTCTGAAAATATGTTCAAAATAATATGATACTGTAGCCTGTATATCATTTGTAAAATTTAAAATTTAATGATTGATTCCAAAAAGATTTCTGATTTGATTGAAATGGTGATAGTGCTCACTGTTGATGTGTTTTTGGGTATAAATGTTGTTTTAAAGGCATACCAAGCAATCCTGCGATTTATATTTCCACCTCTGGAGCTCCTCCTACAACCGATGCCAGTTATTTTTTTTTTATTTTTTTTTTTAAATAGCAACCATGTTGTAAATTCTCACCAATCCATGTGGATAGCCGCCTCAGTCGTTGTTGTTGTTGCCACGTCGGATGGCACCTGATTAGTGCCCTGGCCTCCAGTCACACTCCTGCTAATCAGAGCACCTAGTGTGAATGTATTGCGATGCCCCTTGGTGTTTGTCGCCCTAAATAATTGCAGGTTGGCTATCCCAGGAACTGACCCTGCTCGCCGGCTCACCATTTAAACAGATTGCAAGTGTAGTAACTGCAGATAGGTCAAGGAGAGCCTTCATTCACCCCATAATGCGCCAGTAAGATGGTAAATTAACCTTAAAATGTTGCCTGGTTTGCCTTTAATGTTAGTTTATCCAAGTAAAGTCTTAATTATTGTAAATATTCAGCAAAATATAACTAAACCACTTTACAGAAGCAAGCGGTTCTTTTCAAGTTTTTCACTCCTCAATATGTAAAGAAAAAACTCCCCTTCTTAATATTGTGTAAAACAACAACAACAACAACCACAACAACCACAACAACCACAACAATGAAACATCACTTCTGCAGCAGTTTGGCTATGAAGAGCCACAAGAGGTCAGTATTGTTCTACAGAGTTCAGAGCCATACACAGCTCAGGCTCTAACAGATTCAAAAAAATTAAAGGGGGCATCTCTTTGGCCTAAAACATCTGGCCAAACATATCTTTGTTAGCTAAGGAAATTCTGGTTTAAGGAACAAGCAGTTGATTATAGAATGTATGTAATAGAATATACAAATTATCCTTGGTAAAAAATCGCAAAAAATTAGATGGTGATCAGACTAGTTTCAAAATAGGCTTTAAATTAAAAAGTTGGCACATTATTGTTGAAGGCAGTAATTTTCACGGCCTATAGGCCTACATTAGGTTTTTCTGTCCAGGAGTGCACTAATTATAATATTTTATCATAATAGAGGGCTTATCATAATAGAGGGCTTTTTGGTTCAAAATGTAAAATGGCCAAAAAGCCATTCTCCGTAAATGAACGCAAGCGAGAACATTGCTTCTACATTAAAGCATACAGAGTTAGAGCATTTCGAGTTAAATCGATTTTAAGCATAAATCAATGATGACAAATAAAACAGTCCGTCTCCCGTGCTGAGACAGAAAGTTTCGGTGACTTCTGCTAAAGCGCATGTTCATTGGTCCAGACGATATGGTCTCACAGCATGAATAGTATCGGTCCGCCCTTTTGTTATTCCCAGAATCCGAGAATGTTCTCTCCCTTTCTGCTACTGTCAGAAAATAAGCAATATGGTTTGGTAGGCTATAAACAAAAATGCGCTCATTTTGTATTATGGCATTTGCATTATAGCATTTCACTTATGCAATCGTCTAGGCTACTCCCAGTATTGTTGAAATAGGACGTAGCCTATAAAGCCTAAAGGCGAAGAACCCTTTCGACCGATCTTTGGCTCTACGATGTGAATGCAATACAACTTGATCACATTTAGGCTATTTATAGAGTCCCGAGTGGCGTTACAGGTGTATGGTGGAGAAAACGCGGAAGTGACGTTAATGCTCACAAGACAAGGATTAAACCATTGGATTACTGTAATTTGACGGCTAGAGCTGGAATCCACGGGTCGGTCTCCGAGTGAAAAAATATAAACGGTAGGCATATTTTTATTTAGCTCGTGTCCTCTTGTGTTATATTATCTTATACAAACCAGGCTACACTGTGTTGATGCTGCTCAACTCTGTTTTCTTGGATGTAAATGCGCTTATTCAGCCTGTTTCGGAGTTGAGTGGTGGTGGAAGACGTGGCTACAGTAGGCTATGCGATGCGAACACTGGTATGTTCTGCAAGCATATCTAAGGCTATTCAAAAATATGTCGTATTTTATATGCGTAATACCCAAAGTAACGTTTTCCTCTAACTCGTATGTCTTGAAAGAATATGGATATCTATGTAGATGATATATTTGGGTTTAAAGACGCACAGATCCAGCCTTCAACCGGCTTGGTGGTTTTTGCGTGTCAACCTTGTTTTGTGCTGTCAGAAAAGCCATGCCAGGACAGGACAGCAAACACATACCGCAGTAAACACAGAATATATTGTTGGTTACTTGTCATATAGCGTTCTTTGAGCGCAACATGACATTTTTTCTTCCTTCAGTTTTGTAAGGCAGACTTCTGAAGCGCGTCGACCAGAATAGCCTATTCTGTAACATTCTCACCAAGCCTATTGGAAGAATGTCAGTGTAGTAGACTAACCTTCTGTTAGCATAAATCATTATTTCCTTTACTGTGTATGGGCATACCAACATAAGCATAGCATACACCTTATACCCAGGTGTGTTTTTAGATGACGCAGATCATGTTAATTAGGCCTCAATAAATGTGTTTAGTAGGCTATGTCGTCAAACGCTGCTGCAATTATTCGCAACCATTTGTCAATTGTATTTATTTGTTGGGATATAAGGAGACCAGATTTGGGTTGGCTATCAAGTCAATCAGTCCTCCTGGCATTCAGGACATGCAGGTGCTTACTGCTCAGATTGGTATTGGTGTGTGTGTGTGTGTGTGTGTGTGTGTGTATGCTTGTGTGCTTGTTGTGTTTATAGGCAGAGGCTGGCAATGTCAAAGATCAAACCTGAGACTTGCAAATGAAGGCTGTTTTTGTATTTTGCTTTTTAAAAATCAATTATTTTGATTTATGAAATATGTAATGTACAGTAAGGCCATTGTCCAATCAGAGAAAGGAAGGATTTTGAGCAGGATCAATGCAAAGGAGAAAACAGTGATGCTATATTATTTGTTCAGTTTTGGAAGTTCAGTGTCAGTGGAGCTGGCTGAAGTTTTGTGCTTTAGACCACTTTATATTTCTTACATGGATGCAATTTTTTTTTGAATGAATGAATGAAGGAAGATCCAAAGATTCCAATGTGCAATTTCAGTTTTATAGCTGTGGTAGTGAACAAAAGAGGTAGGCCTACCAAAGTCACTAGATTGGCATTGCTTTGTATGTCACACCTGCTTTTAAAAAAAAAAATGTTTTATTGTTGATCTCAACATCTACATAAGATACAGTAAATCGTACTGGGATAGCCCAGGTTCACATCATCCTGAAAGCAGCGGCGCTGTCTTCAATTTACAATTGAGCTGTGTGCACGTTTTTCAGAGAGGGTTCCATTCTTGTTTGTATATTGTAGTGGTGGTCACTGGTAAAGCGAGGCTCGACTATTTTACAAGGAGAAGTTTATTAACGGCTGTTGTCAGCCACTACGTGACAACACAAAACCCCTGGGAAACTCAAGGTGCAAAAGATTCCCGCTCAAGTCCTCCAAAACCCTAAAACACATCACACCGTACCCCCATAAACCAACCAGAAGGCGGCACCCCCAAAACACTGGCCTAGTAACAAGGCCCATTGGAAACAGCACTGCCCAATGATTTTAACTGATCTTAAACATCGCTGGCATTCCTGAACTTAGACACTCTGCAATATATTCTGTGTTATCCTGCATGGTTTAGCCCTAAAGATCGTGAACTAAAAACCTTGTAAGGAAACAGTTGGAATGTTTTTAATTGGTTATGTGTATGTTATTGTTATGTTATTCTGCTGTTGTTCCCACCCACATTTATCTGCCCACCCGTTATTGTTATATGGATAATATGCTTATGGGCGAGAAAAGGGGTTTGGCCAACTTTTTATGTTAGCAATTAGATCAGGGTTTGATTAGGGCTGTCATATACACCCCCCATACACACACATGCACACACACACACACACACACACACACATGCAGGCATCAGAGGCGAGAGCTCCTCTGTGAATCAGAGAGCAGAGAGCATCATCTGGGCAGCCAGGCGTTATGTAACAGCTGTTTTGTCCACATGGGCGGTTGTGTGTGTGTGTGTGTGTGTGTGTGTGTGTGTTCAGGGGAAAGTGTGATGATGCTATGTGAATCTTACATGATGGCTGACTGGACCCTGCACCTGTTTACTTGCTAGTCGTTCATTCAGTCATTCACTCGCTCAGTCATTAGTGAATTCACTCACTCACTCACTCACTCAGCCACTGTCACTCACTATCCAGGATGTTGCCTGATGCCCTGGGATGAGAAGAAAGAGAGAGAAATTAGATTATTGTTGTGTGTGTGTGTGTGTGTGTGTGTGTGTGTGTGTGTAAAAGCAGTTAACATAAACCACAGATACTGAACAGAAGCAGCCACAGGAATACAGTAGGACAGCAAACTAGTACACACTCCTAGCAGGCTGCCTTCATTTGAAAGGTCACCCCTAATTGACAGCTAAAGAGTAGGGATGCTCCTCACTGACATATCAGCCATCGTATCACATCAATATCAGGCCATATGTAGCTTGTATTTAGCAAATAACAATATGATATTTATGATGGAGATGGATGACGCTTAAATGTGTTGTGTCAATTCTGCTCTACCTATAAAGGCCCGAATGGTGCCCGA
>JASCQY010000071.1:1454275-1471990 GCA_030264315.1 Sardinella tawilis
CACACACACACACACACACACACACACACACACACACACACACACACACACACACACACACACACACACACAGGGAATCCCCACTCACCTACAGCTAATTTCCTCTGTGCAAAACTGCTATCCCCAAATCCCATAGATGTCAGCATGTTAGGATGTTGAAGCTCATTTCCTACTTGGGTTTATTTGGACTCCTGTAAGCAGGATATTAGCCCCTAATGAGCAGCATCTCTCAGGCCGTTAGATTTGATGGCTGTATTATTACCTCTAAATGCACATATTTAGCCTGATTGCCATTCCAGGATTCTTTCGCCATGAGGTGTATCTGCTTCCATTATAAAAGACCACATTACAGTCAGATTTGCTGTGGAGAACAGCACTGTTTTGGGAGAAATTTTGGTTATGAAAGATTGAGGCAAACAAAATAAACAGTAAGACACTGAACCCTGTGTTGAACTAGGGGATACAGGCCTTGATAGTAGCGTGACATAAAAGTATCTGCTAAATGCATAGATGTTAGTGTTGGTCCTGAGTATCTTAAATCAGAGTGTTCATGTGGAACATCCAGTATCCAGTATAGACCATTTCAGGTTCTGATTCCATAGCCGGGCTAAACAACGCTTGAACATTCTATCTTCCGCAACTACTTCCTGTTACATTAACATAACATAGAATGTTAAACAGGAAGTCCTGTTTTGGAATTAGAACCTGAAATGGTCTATACTGTAACCTGTACACCAGTAGTGGACCCTACACTGCCTCTGCAACTGTCCTCATGATTATTAGCAAAGGCCAATGAGTCCCCTAACTATCAATCTCATTAATCCTGAATGTGTATTGCACTGTGAGCTTACAGTAGTTTTCACACAGTTCTTCCATGCAAGTCTGTAAGAATAACCTTGTGCGCTCCCAGTTTTTCAGGGTAACCTCATGATTACCTAATGAGGGCAACCTTAGAGTCTTAGAATCAGAATCCTTCAACCCAAAGACATTGAGTTTCCTGTGAACTGTCAATCAAGTGTTGCAATGAAGTCGCAATGAATCCCACGCAGGTTCCAAGCCAGCTTTTGTGGTACCAGTTACCCGCATGTGAGCTCAGTTACGGGCAGTTATGCAACAGTACAGTGAGTGGCGGTATAGTGATACCAGCAGGCACAGAGTCGCATTGTGGCAAAGGCACTGTGTATTAGTGTATTAATGAGGGGGCCTCTTTACAAAGACTGACCAGGCAGCTGGCAGCTGGCAGCTGACACCAGACGTCTGGGCAGTCCACCTCTAATCTCCCTGGGAGTCTTACTTTCCCACAATCCTCACCTCTGGCCTTGGGTGTACCCTGAGACTTCTGTGGTGGCTCTGGTGTAGTGGATCCAAGGTCTCAGTGGTCCATGGTTTCTAGGAGCAAATTCTCCTCCTTTCAGCCATAGATCTTTTATTTTATTTCTTTCTTATTTATGTCAACATTGTCACTTTAAGGTTCATGTTCAAGCTTTGGCTCTGCAAACAAGCTTGAGGTGTATTCATGCTTTATGACGGCACTACACAAATGAAATTGCATTATAGTTATGACTGTGGTTATGGGCATGGTTGTGTTTCTTGGCAAAGACAGACAGTAATAACAATAAACACTGTCAATAAAAAAATAACAGTGTAGTCATCTAGAGTACATGCACATAAAAATACTAAAAGGGAATAGTCTAAATCATGGAACTCAATATTCAAACAACAAGAATAATAATCATTATCATCATCATAAATATATTAAGTGTTACTCTGGAGAATGGAGAATGACCTCTGTGAGGAGAATTAAAGGTTAACACAAGGACACAAGGTTGAGTGCTAAATGTTACTGATCAGCTGATGTGTGTCCTGTGTGCTGTGCAGGAGGGAGCAGGCAGTGGAGAAGAAGTACCCGGGTAGCTACAAGCGGCCCATGGTGCGGCCTATCGTCAGGTCCAACGCCGTGGAGAAGCTCATCAAGAAGAAGGGCAGTGTGTCGCACAAGCCTGGCACCCAGACGCCCAAAAGGTCAGTTTGGTTTGGGCTTACAGTAACTGATGGATATTTAGCAGAGGCTTCTATCCAAAGCCACACAGGCATGTGTTGTACTTAACACCAGCCACATGTGAGGTAGCAACTGACATTAAAGGCCAACCAGTCAGAGAAGAGTCTTTTTGTTTTAAGTCATAAAAAGATCTTCTTTCATAAGTTATCATAAATATGTAGTTCTGAAAATTAAATTTGGTTTGGGTAAGGTTGGTTTAGGAAACTCTGCCATGAATGTACAGTTCTAAAGATTTCAATCAGGGTTAGTGTTAGCTACTGTGTCCTAATGTTGTTGTTACCCTCCCACAGGCCCGACCTGCTGCGGTCTGAGGGCATCCCCAGCGTGGACCCCCTTCCCTCCCCATCGCCCCTCTCCGGCAGCCCCAAGGTCTCCACCCCGCCAGGCAAGGCCCGCTACCGCAGCAAGCCGCGCCACCGACGGGTCAACAGCAAGGGCAGCCACAACGACTTCCCCGGGGTCCTAAAGAGCAGCAGCCTCGGGATCAGCGGTGCGGCAAGCAGCGAGGAACAGCAGCCTCTCCAGCAGCAACAACAACAACAACAACAACAACAGCAGCAGCAGCAGCAGCCGCAGACGCCTCAGCTCTACCACCACCACCATCACCTCCAGCAGCAGCACCTCCACCACCACCACCATCACCAGACTCTGCCTGCAGAGGGCGCTCTGCTGCCGCTGAAGGGCCGGGAGGACGCGGTGGCCACCTGTGCCAACAACCTGCGCTACTTTGGGCCGGCGGCGGCCCTGCGCAGCCCGCAGACGGACCACTTCCAGCGCCGCATGTCCGGCTCCAGCCCCGACCTCATCTCCACCACGGTGGATGCCGACTCCCGGCGCGTAGCCGGCAGCGGCAGTAACCTTGCCGTCGGTAACGGCATTCTGGACCCCACGGTGGTTGGCGCAGAGGATGCAAGCATGTCTCCGATGCCCATGGCTGTGGGCCTTGGCATGTCCAGCTCCTCCCTGAGCTCGGGACCAGGCCCGCTATGCCCCTGCTGCCAGGCGCACCCGTACCCAGACTGCGCGCACTGCCAGGAGGAGACGGTGCCCCCCATCTCCGCCAGCCACCCCGAGATGCCCCACTACTCCCTCCTCAGCACCTGCGAGGGCAGCCCCCAGCCCGTCGCGCCTCGACTCGGTGAGCCCGTCTCCGACATGGAGGCCCAGGGCCACCAGGGGGACAGGGACAGAGCAGAGAAGGGTTCCCCACGAGGCAGCCTCTCCTCTGGGGTCGTGCGCATGGTCAGGCCCCTCAGGAAGGTGAGTGGAAGATTTTGATATGTTTTTTTTTATATATATTTTGTTTATTAATTTCAATGAATGAGATATTGAATTATAAAGGTTTTTTTTGTTTTTATGATTTTATGATTTTATATTATTGTATTCATATCTGTCTTTGGTGTCAGTTGTGATTTGTGTGAGTGAGGTATACCATAGGGACAATAAAGATATCTTTGATTCTTCATGCTTATGCAAAGCAGCTTGCAGTCAAGAAGAGATAATAAAGCTTTGTTTGGTCTGGAGACTTTTAGAAGTTAGAAAGATTTTTAGTGCTAGTTGTGCTAGTTGTTAGCTTGTTAGTCAAACAAAAGAGTCAGATTATTCGTTTATGAACAATTTGGATAATTAACTCGTTCAGCTTGTCAGTCGAAATTCACGTTTATACCACATTAATTCACACTGTTTTTTTCTTAAACAATTTTTTCCATTGTGGAACTGTTATATAGACTTTACAAATATGTTACAGTGAATTTCCATGCAGATCTTGTGACATTCCTTCCCGGCCCCATATCCCATATCCAATGATATTTGAATTTTTCCAGTGCAGGACTAGCCTGGCTTTAGCCTTCTGTAAACTTCCGCTCCATTATCATAGTTGTAGTACGAGGGGATTACCTTAGGACCAGGCTAGTGCACGACAGCAGCTTTTGGAGATGCTGTAGTTAGCATCAGACCACCAGGCAGGAACGCTCTGGTCTTGACTGCGTGCGTCATATCCTGTGTCTTCATAGCTGTCCGTCTGTGTAACCTCCCAGCCTGCGAACCAATTAGAGCTCTTGTGCGGATATTCAGAAATAATTGGATGGCATTTGAGCCGCTGTCTTGCTTAACCACTCTAATTTGATGTCTTACGTAGGATGGATGCACTAGTTTGACCTTGTTTGACATTGTGGTTGTGTCCCAGTGTGTGCTCCTCTTTGAAATTGTGGATGTGTAGATTTCTGCGTGGGTGTGCGTGTGTGTGTACACGTGTGTGTGTGTGTGTGTGTGTGTGTGTGTGTGTGTGAGTGTGTGTTTCAGGGGTGTTGTGTGTCGTTTGTAGTTAAGACATTAATTTATATAACACATTGAAACACAACAGGAATTTCATCAATGTGAGTTAGAGTGTGTGTGTGTGTGTATGTGTGTGTTTGTGTATCTGTGTGTGCATGTTTGTGCATGTATGTGTGTGCATGTGTGTGTGCAAGTTTGTATGTGTGTGTCTGTGTGCATCTATGTGTGTGTGTGTGTGTGTGTGTGTGTGTGTGTGTGTGTTTGTGTGTGTGTGTGTGTGTTCTTGATGTGGATGCCCTGGGTGCAGATTATGGATTGACTGCTCTAATTGCTCCTCCGCAGGGCGGCGATGACTCATCTGAAGAGGAAGAGGGGGAGGTGGACAGCGAGGTGGAGTTTCCACGGAGACAGAGGTGAGGGGCCGCTCCCCCATTTATCAATTATTGATAGACAATTTGCTCTCGATCGGCCTCGTTCGTGACTGGAAATGATCTCCGGGACAGAACAGCCGTGTATAGTTTCATCCATAGCCAGACGTACGTGTTGGTTTGTATGCATGTGTCAGTGTGTGTGTGTGTGTGTGTGTGTGTGTGTGTGTGTGTGAAGCAAGATAACGGAAATCAGGACCCGAGGTAGTTTCTCACATCTCATCTCCAGTGACGCTCTGACAGGTGGAATTCAGTGTTGGGTTGAGCGCAGACACAGTAGCCTGCTGCTTAGTATTGAGGCTTTGAGATGAATAATGAATAGGCTGTTGAAATTATGTAACCACCAAAACGAAATAAATGACAATCGATCTGTCTGGTTATCTACAGTAAAGGAAAACAACCTGTTAAACACATGAGGTGTTTTGTTTTTGCTGTTGGAATTATTCATATCTTGATATCAGTTTCTAAAGAGCCGCAAAACTTGACTTGACTGTGTAATTCTTTTAATGGAAAATTTGATATCCTTAAAAGTAGTTTTTTTTTTAACTGGAAATTGAACAGAGGGACCTCTTGTACAACGTCCATGTAATCTTTAATCTTTAAGTACTGACTAGACCTTGTGCACACAGCATTGTACTAGATTCATTTTTTCAGTGAAGGACAATGCATTAGATACATAGAATAAAAATACCCTATTGATAAGCATTCCCTTTCTTCCTCTTCCTTTTCATGCCCCTCCCCTTCCTGTCTATCTCCCTCCCCTTCCTGTCTAGGCCTCACCGCTGCATGAGCAGCTTCCAGTCGTACTCGACGTTCAGCTCGGAGAACCTGTCCGTGTCGGACGGCGAGGAGGGCAACACGAGCGACCGCTCGAACAGCGGCCCGCTGGAGCGGCTGAGCGGGAGCCAGGAAGAACAGCTGGACGAGCTGCTGGCCCACACGCCCGAGATCCCCATCGACATCTCCACGCAGTCCGACGGTCTCTCCGACAAGGAGTGCGCCGTCCGGCGCGTCAAGACACAGATCTCCCTGGGCAAGCTGTGCGCCGACGAACACAGCTACGAGGTGAGCGGCTTAGCGGTGGTGGTGTGTTGGAGACAGTGGTGAGGGGAAAGACGAACACAGCTACGAGGTGAGCAGCCTAGCGGTGGTGGTGTGTTCAAGACAGTGGTGAGGGGAAAGCGTGGCGGTCAAGGTTGGGGAAAGGTGAAAGAGAGGAAGGTTGAGGACTGGGGTACAAATCTAGGTTGGAGACTGTGATGAGGTGGACATTGATTGGCGAAAGGGATAAGAGATGGAGGTTGGGGACAGTGATTGAGATGAAGATAAAAGGTGGAGGTTGGGGACAGTGATTGAGATGAACATTAAAAGGTGGAGGTTGGGGACAGTGGACGGCTGAGTCTAGGCAAAGTGCTCATTGAGCCCTTACAGACTTAACAGACTTTTTTTTCATACAGTATTCATGCATTTGACTGACGCTTTTATCCAAAGCGATTTACAATGGACTATTATACAGCACTTTTCTACTCCACGAGCACTCAAAGCGCTTTACAGTATGCCTCACATTCACACACCGGTGGTGGCAGCTGCCATGCAGTGTGCCAACCTGCCACCGGGAGCAATTTTGGGGTTTAGTATGTTGCTCAAGGACAATTCTATGGGGTCAGGCGGAGTGGGGCTCAAACCTGCAACCCTCCGGTTGCTGAACGGCAACTCTACCACTTGCGTCACCATTTTTTCCAAGATATTTTTTGGGGGCTTTTATGCCTTCATTTGGATAGTACAATGAGAGAGGAAACTAGTGGGAGAAAGAGATGGGGAAGGATCGGGAAATGCCCTCTCAAACTTGGGTCCCCAGATGTATGGTACGGCGCCGTAGCACTGTGAACTGTAGGTAATTCCCTTTAGCAAGGTCTGCTTGCGATGCCAAAAGGGCTCAGGAAAGGGATCAGAAAGGGTGCGACTTAGCCCTCACACACTTTAGATTTTGTGTTGGGGAAAGCAGTGATGAAGGTGATGTTTCAGGTGGAGGAAGGAGATGACTTTGTCTATGAGTGATGTCCACCTTTATTGATTGTCTCTCTCTCTCTCTCTCTCTCTCTCTCGCTCTCTCTCTCTCTCTCTCTTTCAGAATCCACTGCACTTTGGGGACTCTGACACTGACTCAGATGCCGAGTGTTCCGACGCCACGATCCGCAACCCCAAACCCTGTGCTCCCTCTTCCTGGTGAGGGCCGTAACCAACCAACCTCGCAAAAACCCGCCTCTGCACCAAGGGAAACCATGGCAATAACCAACCAGATCCCCTCACCCCCAGCCCTACCCACCTTCGCTCGCTGACATCCCCTCCCCCTCCCCATCTTCCCTCTACAACCAGTCACCTTGGCGACCTAAAGCAGGGATTCCTTTCGAATGACACTGTAGCAAACTATTTAGCATTCAAAATTTTTATTTTTGTTTGAGCTCTCGAGGAAGTGGAAATGAAATCAGGAACTCTGTATAGATTAAAACAAAATCGAACAAAGAAACAAAAAACTACACAAAAAAAATGAACTTTGCAATGTAGATGCAGAGTGTGGGTGAAATATATTTGTTAGAATGGACTGATTTGGGACACTTGTTTGTGACCCTCGAGAGACTGGGCATTTGTGTAGAATATGAGGGTAGTGTGAGTGTGTGTGTGGGTGGGTGTACTGTATGTATGTATGAGAGGGTGAATGTGAGTGTGTGTGTGTGTGTGTATCCGTGTTAAGCCCTTGAATTCTTGGGCATAGCAGTAGATCAGTATAGTTGAAGACCATTCCATGACGGGGGACCAGCTATCGGCTGTCCTTTCTCAAGGGACCAGAGAGGAAGGGTCCCTCCACCTTCTGCCCCTTCCTTACCCGTCCACCGTGACATATCTAGCCAGCCTCCTCTCTCTGGCTACGCAGAGCTACCTGTTCAATCTTTAGGTTTACAGAATCGACCCCCTACACACACACACACATACACACCCTCCAGTCCCCCCACCCTGTCTCATACCTCTGCAGGGGTTATCAGGGATGGTGTGTACCACGAGTTTTTAAACACCAGCATGAGACGCATCCATAGTTCCATTTGTTCTTCAGTTCTCTCTCTCTCTCTCTCTCTCTCTCGCTCTCTCGCTCGCTGGCATTCTCTTCCTCTCTCTCTCTCTCTCTCGCTCTCTTTCCGGCAACATGCTTCTGTTCAAATGGATCTCTTGTGCCCCAGCCCAACGCAGTAGATCCCCTCTCTTGCATGGCCCCCCGCAAAGTTTCCAACAAGTCACGAGGGTCATCGCCATCATCATCATGGAGACCGAGAAGATAGAATTCCTGAGGCACACACACGCTGCCTCAGTCAGAACCAGGAAGGGGACTGTCAGACAGGAGGCTGTTTGGGAGACAGCTTGCTTGTTTGACGTTACAAATAAACACACACACACACACACAAACACATACATACACATGACTACGCGCTGCTCCTGTCCTTCATGTTGTATCTTCATCTCAGGAGTGTGGGGAAACAGAGGACTGAGAGACTGAGTGGACGAGCACCAATAATAATAATAATAATGAATAATAATAATAAAAAAAATAAACGTTAAGGACTTCTAATGTAAACCAGGCTTTAGTCTTGAGGGCAGAGTTGCGTCTGTCTGATTGTTTGGTTTTAACATGGTTGACTTTTTATTTCTCATTACACTTTCCTGGTCATTCACCCGCCCATAAATAGCAGAATTTGTGCAGCAGTGGTTTCTGCGCTGAATTTGCAGTATCCCTTTTAAGGAGTTTGCTCAGGCATAATAGTCTGTTTTTTTTCGTTGTTGTTGTTACTGTTCCTCTTGATGTTATTGTTGATGTTTATGCACTTGTTTTGTTTGTTTGTTTGTTTGTTTGTTTGCATCGTTGGTGCTGAATGAGCGTAAATGAATGTTTACAGAGAGGTTTGAGAAAAACAAAAACAAAGAAGCACAGGCTCGGCTCCCTGCCTGTCCTCCTGCGGACAGTCGCTTGGACCAGGAATGAACCAGCAATAATGTCGGTTTCCGCTCAGGCTGAAAAAATAGGTTTGACCTGCTCAGGAGTGTCCAGCTGGCTGGACAGACAGACAGATGCTTGGACAAGTCGTAACGGTCATGTAGTGAAAAAGCAGCTTTTGAGATCCTTTATATTTTTTAACTGAGAATTCCAGAATCTGATGCTCAGGTATTGATTTTGACCAGTGTTCAGCGTTATAGCAATGGATGACCACTAGGTGGCGACAGACTTCTTGATATACATATACAGTATATTTTTACCCCCACAATCCTTGCTTTCAAGGAGAGATGGCATTTAATTTTGCATTGAGCCCAGTAAGGCTAAAGCCTACTACTTAGTGAACGTATCTGTGTCATAATTCCTGTTCTGCTGTCTCCAATTTGTATGTTTTTTGTTTATTTCTATCCAAATGAAGGGATACTGCATCTTCCTCATAAACTTCTACTGCTCTAGGCTGTCCATTTTAATTGTTGTCTTTGATTTTATGGTGTATGCTTTGAAGGTGTTATTACAGTAGATTGGCCAGTCTTTAAAAAATAACTAGATAAAAGTCATATCTTTGTCCTTCTTTGTGGAGAGAAGGTTGTCGGCAAAGGTGGCATAAGCTGTGAAATGAAACGCTTTATCCACTCTTGTGTGGTTTTTGCGCTTCTGGACAATTGCCGACACGTTCTAAGGCTTCCACTGCTCCAAAGATCAAAGCTTCAAAGGAAGAATTGTACCACCAGGAGAGGAGAATACCAGGACCACGACCAGTGTTGTTTCTGGACTTCTCACGATCGATCTTGTCATCATGTCTTTGATATCTGTAAAACCGCTTGCCTACTGTGTAACCACTTAAATGTTCAGATCAATAGCTAAAGAACTGGGTGTTAGGGTTTAAGTAGACCCTAAAGCCATGAGCGTTAATTATTGTGTGTGGGATTTGTTTTCCATGAGATGGGCCCATTGTGTTGAATCAGACTTGTTCATTTTGTTTACGTGTGATCCACTTATTACACTGTTCTGATCAACAGAAATCAAACTGTGGTGTTAAGACAAAAAAAAAACTGCAATTATGACTGGCATGTGAAAGTCATTGTTAGCAGATCCTTGTAAAGTATCACATATTTTATTTGTTAATCTAAGTTTAATTTAATTTAATTTAATTGTTGTTTTTTTTTCTCTTCAATATTTTTGTAGCTGGCCTACATGATTATGACGTTAACTTATTATAGATAACCTGGACAGTTTAAAGAAATCAGTGTAATAATCTCTTGACTTTTGGACTTCTTTGTTTCTTTCCTGTCTTTTGACATCTCAAGTAATTTCTGACTTGACGGAAAACCTCTGACATGTTCCTGAGGTGTGTATGAGGAATCAGTATAAGGACACTCGTGGAAATTGTGATGGTGACAGATGGTGAAGGAGACTTGAGACTGTAACTCCCCTTTCTGGGTGACACGCTCCTGTAGGCACATACTGTAGGCTGGTGGCGTCCCATCAGAACCAGGCTTTTTTTTTTCCTCTCTTTTTCGAAATATTTCCAATCGCAAGCTGGTCCATTGTCTGTGTTTGAGGTTGTCACCTTGACACCCAGGGAGGTATGTCCATCTGTACCACCTTTATCTGGTATCGGATGGCTCGTCAGTGACAGGAGGGCTTGTTTTTGAACGCTGGCACTTCACTGGCAAAACGCCAACACGCATCCAGGAAACAGTGTTAGTTCCTAACCACAGACACACACACACACACACACAGGCACACACATACACTGGTGTAAATGTGACTAGGTGGTCACAATTGCACAGAGTGCAAACATGTATTCAGCTCTAGCGGTAGGTAGAGATCGATAGTGATTTAGGAACTAGACTTATACTAGCAGAGCAAGAATGACTCCAAAGAGAGGCTGCAGGGCTCTATGACGGACGTGGCCCATGATAGGGGCCAGATCTGGTGCAGAGCCGGCAGCTATCCGAACAAGAGGAACTACCACACTGTCAGGTTGTAGACATTTGCCAACTCCCCAGATAATGGGTGATTATTCTCTCTCACTCTTTCTCTCTCTCCCTCTCTCTTTATCATCATATTCTCTCATTCTCTTGGATATTCCATATCAATTGTTTTTTTCAATTGATTCTGTTAATAGTAACTGACTTTGTGCAGAATGTTATTTAATATGTTGAAGCCTCATTTCTTCTTCCTGGTTTATTTCTCTCTCTCTCTCTCTCTCTCTCTCTCTCTCTCTCTCTCTCTCTCACTCTCTCTCCCATGTCTGTCTCTCTTACTTATGCCCTGCCTTTTCCCCTTCTGGCCTGTAATTTTTTTTTTTCTTGAATGGCGTAATGATCAACCAATCCTGACAATTTCCTGTATTAGCCAGTGTACAGTGCAATGGGGGGAGGGGTGGGAGTGAAATCAAAGCAAACTGCATGGAATAAACTGCTGTACTGTACCAAACTGCTTGATTTCCTTTTGTGTTTCTTTCGCATCTACCCACACACACCACACTACCGCAATGTGTAATTCTATGCCACGTGTTGTGGCAAGATAAAGGGACACGTCTCAGCAGATCTTCCCATACAAGAGGGTTTGGTAAAGAAGTAAGACGAATATAATGCACTATACAATTGCACTTTGGTACATCTTTTTAAACCATAATTTTACCCAACTATGGGGGCCTTTACTAAATCTGTCAAACCTCACAATAAAAAAATAGGGACGTCATTCATTTCATGGTGTCATAGGGGATTCTTAGTAGGTTTGTGTCAGTATATTGGTGTCAGTTTCTCATGGATAGCGCTACGGTGAAGGCCACAGGTTGGATGAGGTTATAGTATTTAACAGGTCATGATGTATTGACACTGGGTCAAAGTACAGGGCACTTATATTGTAGGTAATTGTTCAGAGACCTTTTAGAAATGAGGAAACTCACTTGGGCTGCCTGCAGATTTTCTGAAACAGCATGTAGGCTACAGTTTGTGAATGCTTTATGTTTGCACATATTAGATAAGGCCTACACTACATGCATAATCTTTAAATTGAGGGGGGAAAATCTGTAACTGGTGTTTCCTTTTACATGGCATTACATAACCCATGGACAGATGGCAGGATGCTGTGCCAAGTATTCACTTGGAATACCAAAGATAAAACATAAACAGTAGATTTGATTTAAAAAAAATAATAGAATCTCGGAAGTCACATAAACCTTTTGTTGTTACGACAGAAGGGAGGAGCCAAGGTGACGCTCACTCAAGGAAGGTCACCCGTAGCTGCTGCTGCTGCTGCGTCGTGTGCGTGCGTGTAGTACGGAGCGCTTGCAGAAAAACATTCTGTACCCGATTGTTCTCACTTCGAGTGACTTGACCCCTTAGACATTAAAATGTCGAAACCGGGAGTCAGCAGGATGACCTCTGTTGCCCTGGAAAAACTGAAGATGTCAGGCGCTGGACGAGCTATTGCTGTACTGACAAGTGGAGGAGATGCCCAAGGTAGGTAGGATAGTATTTGAACGTGTGTCATGCGAATGGTATACTAGCATTGTTTTCTGAAAGACAGTGTAAATATGGGCCAAGCATCACGTCTTAGCTTGTTTTAATAGCCCATTTGAGGTCTGTCTTGATGTTTGCTGTGAACACCATTAGAGCAGCATCAAACAGCGTATCTGAAGTTATTCGGCAGTGCTTTGACATGAAACAGGAAATGATTCATGAGAATGATTTCTCACACAAAAGATATTTCTTATGACATTTTTTTCATATAAAATTATTATTATGTGAATGTCATGACACTAGCCTACACAAGTATACCCTACGGTTGTGGAAAAACATTAGCCTACTAGTATTGTGCAAGCAACCTATTATAGCGCACATGCGAAATCCTACGTAGATGGGCGTGTCTCATTGTACGTGCAAGTTGTCATGACTTTCGCACACTTCAGTGTGTCTGAATCTGTTCAATACGAATGTCGCTGAAGCTAGAAAATAAAGGCTACACAACAACTGTAATTCTGACGGACCGAGATGGCAGTATTAGTAGCCTACACTGTATCCATTGTTGTAATGAAGAAATGCGTGTGCATCAGCTCTCTGACCTTTCTGATCCTCCTTAGGAATGAATGCTGCCGTCCGCGCCGTGACCAGGATGGGCATATATGTTGGTGCCAAGGTCTATCTGGTTCATGAGGTATACTGTACTTATTCCCCTCACCAGCTGTTCCTATACAATACGATAAGCCTATATTATGTGGCCTACTACTCACAATCAGACAATGATGGGTATGACCCACAATTTCATTACACTGCAAGTAGAACACATCAAATTGAGAGTTTTTTTTAAATAACTTCTTACTGTTGCCTAGAGTTGGCCTACTGTTGTACATTGTCCATGTGTTTAGTGACTGATTTTATTTTTAGCAGCAGTATTTTAGAGAGGACACAGTGACTTCTGAACTTCCATAATAATGCCATGCCATGTTATGATTCACTGACGGCTCTTTTAAAGCGTCTGCATTGATTTCCCGCAGGGATACCAGGGCCTGGTAGATGGAGGAGAAAACATCAAGCTGGCTCATTGGCACAGTGTCACCAACATCATCCAGCTGGTAAGCACACACACACACACACACAAACTACTGCCACCGGCACCAAAGCCTGATCTGCTAATTGATGTTGGGGTCATCACAGTCATCAATCTGGTCACCCAAACACACATCAATGGCATTAATTAACGGTCAGCAAATAGTGTCAAATAAAGATCACATATTAGGAAACACACACATCGTGTTCCAACAGCTGTTTGGTGTTATTTCAGTACAGTAAGTCTACCCAGTTCTTGAAACTGAGATGAGAAGGCTTGCTACTCTCCTCCCTTTCTGCAACCAAAGGGGGAAAATGCATCTGAAGTTTTGTTGTTGGTCTCATTACTTGTTTGATTATTCTACTCTTCACTGTCTCCAGATGTGATTATACCCCTCCACAGTCAATCTATAATCTGCACCCAGGGCATTCATATCAACAACACATACAGTATGCACGCACATAGACATACACACGCACATATGCAGTACCCACACACACATGGACAAACATGCATACACACATATAAGCACACACACACACACACACACACTCCACCACCCCACAAAGGTTATGGCACTGTAGTGAAGAGCCTGCCATATCAAATTACGAAATATCTTGACAATATGTCCAGGCACTCAGTAAATGAATCACTAATGACTCAGAAGTGTAAGAGTCATGTAAGAGCCCTCAGTCACTCATATCCTTTACACTGTGGGGGAAGCATTTCACAGTTACAATAATATGACAAGATCTCAGTATCCAAGGTGTTAGAGATTATATCTTCATGTGGTTGCTGCACTGGAATTTCAGAGATTCTTCCTGTGCATTGATTTTTTTTCACATATCATACCATTTTGAACGACATGCTTGTAAATACAGAATAGACTTATGTCCACTTCAAGTTTTGAGTTATTTCATAGGTTCTTATTTTTTTAGAATCTCAGGTCACAGTTGTCCAGCAAGGTTCCAGTTCTCAAACTTCTGGTTCTGTATTCATTTCTCTCTCATTCCTCTCCTCTCTCCTCTCCTTTCCTTCTTTCCAGTTGACATTCAGAGCCGGTAAGGTGGTCTGTTGCATGTGTGTAACCCTAGCTCCCTACAGTCTGTAGTCGGAAACGCCACTAGCACTTACTCATGACGGATCCGCCTTGCCAGATTGGTTTGCGCTGACATTGCTAAGCAAAGTGGACTAATTTATTTAAACATGCTCCCGTTGGTCTCAGTGGTTGAAGTGACCAGTGTGTTAAAGTACAGTAGGTCTTTCCTGTGATGCGATCCCAAGGTTTAGGTGCCTTACCTGCTGTGTCCACAGTCACCTCCTGATGCCTGCTCCAGCAAAATGTAAACCTTGCGTACAGTAGTTTTCATCATGTTTGTTACTGTTGTATCTCCAAGTGTCTTATGTAGGCCTACTGTATGTGGTTTGTCCCTAAACTAGCCCTCCCCTCATGTACAGTACAGTACCTTCAGGGCTGTTGTCTGTAGCTCATATATTTAGAACAGCTCATATATTTTTACAGTATTGCAAGTATTGCCTGAATCCTGAATCTCTTTACTAATGCCCAAAGCCCTGATCCCTTGAGGACTGAACTGGCATGAATCGACTTCATTCTACATGATTCATGCCAGTAAAATAAAATTCTGTGTGGAGTGTTTCAGCCCATAGCCCTGATGATCGAAGTCACCGAGTGCTTGCTGTTTAGCATTTTTTGTCCCACTGACCGCACACGGTGACCTTGTACAACAGGGCGATCCGTCTGAAATGTGCCATAATCTTAAGCGTTCAAGGCTTTACAATCCATAGCCCTGTTGATGAGATCACCAAGTGCTTTTGTTAGGAAAAAGAATGAGAACATTTGATACAACATCTAGCAAATCGGCGGCTAACACCAATTAAATAGGGCACAGAAACTCACTTTTAGTTTCATCTTCCTGTGGCCCATTCAATTGAAATTAGGATTTCTCCTTCTCCTTGGGGTTGTGTGGGGCTGCATTGGGATTCATCTGTTATGGTGATCATTGTGTTTTGTTGCCTTTTGATGCTTTCCAGACTGTCCTCTGCCTGTCTATCAAAAGTGCCACATTAGCGGACATAATGTTTCAGTGGTGTTGCCTCTGCCAAGGCTGCCATGTTTGTCTCATTTTGCCATCTTGGAGTGTGACCATTTACAAAGTCTTTTTGCACTTTGTTTAAATGTAATGGCTTTCTTTGCTTCTGACTAGATTGTGAAGTTTGCTTTGCAAATGTGCAAATGGGAAAATAACCGCCTGCCGAATTAAACCCTCTGATTAGAAATGGAGATTTATGTATAAAATGTACAGTATAATGAAATATAGAGAGAATGGCTGAATTGAGGTGTTCTGTCCTCCCTAACCAAAAGCCCTGAACTTTTGGCATTTGGTGCCAGTTAAGTCTTTGAGTGTTCAAGGCTCAGGTGCAGCGGCAGGGTTGGAGGTTGGGGTGAAGGATGATTCTAAGGCCCTGACACTGACCAGGGGCCCCAGAGACAACATTTTAATACTATAAGCTATGTTTGTGGGGCCCAGGATTATTTGCTGTCATAGAACCCAAAATTTCGAAACAATGCCACTGTCAGGCTTACGGTTAGGGAGGGCATGATATTCAGCCTACATACCTATACTATGTAAATACTCCCTTAGGGATCAATCATGGCCCATGACTCAGCCAATCAAGCTCCTTTGCAGGGTATAACTGAGACTATGGAGTCAGTAGGACACTGAAAGGACTATTTCTGCGTGTCTTTGTCTTGACCTGCCGTATTGATAAGGCATCAGTGATGTGCATGTAAATAATGTATGTGTGCCAACATCATCGATTACAGCTTCCTTTCTCCGCCTCTTAAATCGAATTAATTCCGCCTGCTCTGTCAGCATCTGCAAATGGCCTTTTTTACCAGCAAAGTGATTCAGCAGCTAAACAGAAGAAGTGCAGCTTGATGCGCCTAACTGCCATTGAGGCTTTGAAGTTCTCGGGACACCTAACATAGCATTTAGCATATTTAGCATTACACATTCCTAGTGCACCATCTCTATGTACACGTATATTTGTACATTAGTTGTTTTTTTAATTATATTTGTGCATTAGGTGTACATGATTATGGTTTAGTATGGTATAGATATGTTCTACTCTATACTGTCTTCTGTTTTGTTCTATTTCAGAGAACTGAACAAAACTGTCGGTCTGTTCTCCTCTATTCTATGCTATTGACTCATGACTGTTTCTTGTCTGTGCATCATCAGGGTGGTACGGTTATTGGCAGTGCTCGCTGCAAGGCATTCACTACCCGTGATGGGCGATTGGCAGCAGCCTTCAACCTGGTGAAGCGGGGCATCACCAACTTGTGTGTGTGCGGTGGGGACGGCAGTCTCACTGGGGCCAACATCTTCCGCAGCGAGTGGAGCGGACTGCTGGCTGAGCTGGTGGAGAAAGGTACCAGCAGACTGTGCTGGATTTTCATGTCTATGTCCACATTCTCTGGAAGCATTCTCATGTTCAAGACTTTTCAATAACAGCCATACTCTTTCTTGTTTTTTAATCAGGCAGGATCTCGGACGCCACAGCCAAACAGTATGACCATTTGAACATTGTGGGCTTGGTGGGCTCCATTGATAATGACTTCTGTGGGACAGACATGACCATTGGTGCTGACTCTGCTCTGCACCGCATCATGGAGATCGTAGATGCAATTACCACCACAGCGCAGAGGTGAGGCATACACACAAGCATGCTTGCACACACACACACACACACACACACACAATCTCTCTCTCTCTCTCTTTCTCTCTGTCTCTCTATCTCTCTTTTAAGATCAGACGCTATTGGCTTCCTCTGATCTCAGTAGAGGTCTGTTTGTTTAGATGTTGACTAAATATAACTTTATAAGTAGCTGAGGAACTCCTGCCTTTCAGTGGAGAGCTTTCTTGACTGGGAGTCCAACTTAAACAGCAAACCATTGAAAACCAGAGGAGTTCTCACAGAAACAGTAGACCATTTCCAAGGCCAGACAGCTGTAGACTACTGTAGCTTCAATGCTAGTCTGCCTCTAGATATCAGTGTGTAATTGTCTGTTTAATGTGACCATAAACACAATCCAGTGATGAAATAATCACTTGTACAGTACATCACAGTCATCAATCATTGATCAGCGTGATTCGAAAAGGCTACACTGTTGTATTAATTCGTCAACTACATGGTTCATACATCTACATGCTGATTCATGACCTCCAAAGGCACTGTTTTGGATGATGCCATTCTCAGTGCTTGAAGTGGGAAAAAATAAGTGCCGGAACCCTATTTTCCCGACATTTTGCATTTATGCTATATAAATAAAT
>JASCQY010000071.1:1475404-1488342 GCA_030264315.1 Sardinella tawilis
TGTGTGTGTGTGTGTGTGTGTGTGTGTGTGTGTGTGTGTGTGTGTGTGTGTGTGTGTGTGTGTGTGTGTGTTTTCTGACCTCTTGTCTTGGTTGTGTTGTCCAGAGTCGTAGTAAAGGCTCCAGGCTCAACATCATCATTGTAGCTGAGGGAGCCCTGCAGAGGAACGGAGAGGCCATCTCATCCAGCTACATCAAAGACGTGGGTATACCCACCAGGGACAAATATAACACCCCCAACATAAATCCATATTTACTGTACATTCTGTGCCTTTTCTTAAAAATACTTCTATATTATAAATAATGATCATACCAATAAATGTAATACATGTGTAACAAAAAAAATACAGTCTTAAAGTGTGGATATAAATAGTTTTTAATTAGTAGTAGTTTTAGTAGTTTTTTGTAGGTTTCATACTGTATGTAATATGTGTGTAAGACGTAAGTGCGTTTGCTAAAATGACGGCGTTCCCTTTGTGGTTCCCATTGCCTTCTCCTCTACCGGTGTGTGTAGTTGATTGTGAAGAGGCTCGGCTACGATACCAGAGTAACAGTGCTGGGGCATGTGCAAAGGGGTGGCACTCCCTCCGCCTTCGACAGAATTTTAGTAAGTCAATCTCCAGCCACTGACGACCTTTTACATGTAGTTTATTGCTTGACTTTGTTTACTTTATATGTTTCCCACTATTTCTTGTTCTTTTATGCATTCTTTCCCAAAGCATCATGAACCGTGCTAATGCTACATTATAAATAGCCTTGTGTTCCCCGGTAGCCTCACTCCACTGTGTTCTCTTGCCCTTCCCTAGAGCAGTAGGCTGGGGGTGGAGGCAGTGGTGGCTCTGATGGAGGCTACGCCTGATACCCCTGCCTGTGTCATCGGCCTGTCGGGTAACCAGGCAACCAGGCTCCCCCTGATGGAGTGTGTGGAGATGGTGAGTGCACCTGTCCGATGATGTCACAAAATGCCACATCAATAATATATCTGCACATGCAGCAAATGTATGACATAAAGTAAGTGTGTTTGTGTGTGTGTCTATGTGTGTATGTGTTTTTTTTCTAGACAAAAGAAGTCCAGAAGGCCATGAATGAAAAGCGGTTTAATGAAACTATTCAGCTGAGAGGCAGGTGAGAACTGACTAGTGAAAGGGGATGTTGGAACTGTAATCGGACAAGAACTAACATTCATAAAGCCCTGGGAAATCGGTTCGATTTGTAGGGCTGAGTGTTTTCTGATGGAATTAGGTTTGCATTTACATTGACAATTGGTCTGTGCTTTGTGCCTCGACCATGCTAAGTGCTTTGATGTACAGTAATCTTTGACTTTATTTAGTTAAATGAAAACTTCGCTTGTTATCACAGGAGCTTTGAGAACAACTGGAACATTTACAAACTTCTATCTCACCAGAAACCAGCCCAAGACAAGGTAGGTCACCCAGAAATGCTCATCTCCACACAGTGACATTATAACACTATAATATATTTATGTGCACTCTAGGAGTGTCATATGAATACTAACTGACTGCAAATTTTACGATAAACTAAAAAGTAGGACACTAACTCTTTCAACTAACTCTCTAATACTCAACCATTTAGGGGTCTACGGGAAGTCAAGTAAGTCAAATTGCACCAGCTCTCTGAAGTTAATCCTCTCAGAGTTGTGGAATAATTCTTAACATTTGATTGAGTATTAAATCACAACATCAATTGTAATTGTAACTGTTATAGTTACTGAGGAAAAAATGAATGAATTACAATGATTCATCAAAATGTTGGTGATTTACAAAGAGGTTGACATCCAAATATATCTTTGGATGGAAAGCTTTTTTGCAAAATGCTTTAAACCTTGTGATGATGAACAACCATTCTGCTGTGGTGACTGTCTGACAATTAGTCAGTATGGGATCAAGTCCTGAACCTGCCATTACGAGTCTGTTACGTTGGATAAAACTGACTATGCTGGCAAAATATACTGTAAACCCTATAATCATTCTGATGCTATGGAACTCCCATTAATTTGGGGGCATTTGAATTCCTCTTGAAAATGGTTCAAAATCATTGTTTCCGTGTTTGTACTCTTCCTCATTTGCCATTTTCTAATGAAAATAATCAAATAGATTGCATGATGCATACAGTACTATGATGAAGTAAGTACTACTAATTGCTAAGCTACATACAGTATAATTCTGCTATTTTAGCTTGTATTTTGTAACCAGGGTTTTCAGGAGTACCGTCAAACCGAGATCTTGTTGTACATGTATTTTCATACAGGGCAAAAATGGTGAAAATTTGGATTTTTATTTTGAGGTATAGAATCTGTCCTGGTATCTACCTTGCTTGTTTTTTTTTAATAGATTTTCGTAATTTGTATACATGAAAGTACATGAAGCCTTCTAACAACAAGATCTAGGCTAAAAAATGCTGGTCCTCTCCTTCAACTGACAACTCTTGGGAGGTTCAAAGCTGTGTCCACAGGATGATCCCCATATTTAAAACCTTTAGTCAGAAATGTTGTGCTCCCTGGTGTATTTGTCCCTCACTATTACAAGAACTACATCTTCTGCTGCATGACATTGTGTAAATCAATTAATGCGGGGCAGCCTGAACCAAATTATTTGCTAGTATTCATTTTTCAGTTAATTTTTTCAACCATTTTTTCAACCGTCTATCCATCCTTCCATCCATCCATCCATCCATCCATTCAGTCCATTCATTCCATTCCATTCATTCGTCCATTCATACAATAGAGTTATCTACTGGATGCCTTTGACAGTGTGAGGGGACACAGGTGGAGTAGTTATTCTGATCTGGACTAAATAAAATCTTTGCCTTTTTTCTTGTGCCAACAGTCTACCTACTCGATGGCGATTCTAAACGTCGGTGCTCCAGCAGCAGGTATGAATGCGGCGGTGCGCTCGGCCGTGAGAGTGTCTCTGGCTCAAGGACACCGGGTCTACACCGTCAGTGATGGCTTTTACGGGCTCGCCAAGGGACAGGTACAATCACACCACCCAGCCTCATTGCAGTTCATCATTACTGTGACTGTGTTTTGTGAGCCATACTTGTTGGTACGTCATGGTACAGTATGTCCATGGCATCCACAGGGATTCATCTCTGCCACAGGATGTGAATCATCTTTCTGTGGCAGAGGCTAGACAAACACACACACACACACACACACACACATAAACTCACACTCCAGTTTAGTCTTATTGTTTATTGATTGAATAGTTAAGATGGAGAGAATATGCGTAACTTGATGCTTACAGAACAAATAACTTCAACAAGGAGTTGTAAGACTAGGGCATGGTAAGAACATTGAAAATGTGATTTTATTTTCTTTGCATAGCAGGTACAGTAGCAACACTATGTGGCCAATACCATGAACTGCAGGATATGTAGTTGTACAAACATATCAACTAACAAAACACCTGTCTACCACAGAACGAAAAGATGGCATTTCACTGAATCAACAAAAGGAAAGTGTAGCTGGCAAAGAGGAACAAGAATAGCTGTGAAGAAGAAAGATCATAGTGCAACAAGCTACGACATGATACCACAGACTTTCACAAAGAATTTCCTCAGCAATAGTGTTGTCATCTAAGTGTCTCTAGCACCGGAAAACGATGATCATTTTTACATGAAGCATCTATTCAACAGATAGAAAGTATCCTCAGAATATCCATATCCCTTAAATTGGACATTGGAATATAAAGTATAGTATATATGCTTTTTTGATCCTGTGAGGGAAGTCTGATCTCTGTATTTGTCCCAATTGTGAATTACTGAAGCACACGGGACATGGGAATTGTCTGGAAGGTTTTGTGTGCACTTATGTAACTTTTCTAACTTTACACCAAAACTCTTTAGTTTTGCTTCAACATCCAACTCTACTTTTCTTCGTCTACTTTGGTTTGCTGCTTTAAAATGATCTCTGATGTGGTGTCATGAGCCCTGTTTTGCCGTCTGCAGCTGTCTGAAGTAGAGTGGCACAGTGTGGCCGGCTGGACAGGCCTGGGAGGCTCCTTACTGGGAACTAAGCGGTAAGAAACACTCAAACACAGGTATTTTAATTACTGGGAAGTAAGCGGTAAGAAACACTCAAACACAGGTATTTTAAAATATATTATGGATGAGATAATGCAATATACAGTGTAGTCCACCAGTCATTATGCACAATATATAGTATGTTTCTGTATATACAGTATACGGTAATACATGTATTGTGTATTTTTGTGCACATTATAGGTGTATGTATAAATGTTGACGTCGGACTTTCTTATAGATTGATTATGATTATCCTTGGCCTGTATATTTTATTATCATACAGCTAATTGTGCTCCCAAGCACTCAGCATGTCTTTTGAAATGATTTGATTTGTGTTGTGGCCTAAACAGATGCATCCCTTTCAGGCAAGTATCCTTATTGAACTCCCTAGTTATTGTCTTTCTTTTTCCTGTCAACAGGACTCTTCCAAGCACCTGTATGGAGGCCCTGGTGGAGAACATCAATAAGTACAGCATCCAGTCACTGCTAGTTATTGGAGGCTTTGAGGTAAGGGAAGCTAGATTAAAACTCAAGCAAACAACTGAAGTAAATAAGTATGTTTTAATATATAATAAAGAAAATAGTATTTTTAATATGCATTTTTAATATTTGTGGAAATAAGGAAAACAAGTCCTTCTGTTGGCCAGATGGAAATATCAAGATCAGTTTTTATAGACTTTTTATCAATTTCAGTTAGAGCCTTTAAAGCTCAAGGATTTAAATTCATCGCTGGCTGTGTCCCTTTTCTGACTATACGGATTCATGCACACACACTAATGCACATCCGCTCCCTCTGCAGGCCTATGAGGGGATTTTGGAGCTGTTTGAGGCCCGTGCTCGTTACGACGAGCTCTGCATCCCGATGTGCATTATTCCAGCCACTATCAGCAATAACGTCCCAGGAACCGACTTCAGCCTTGGAGCCGACACCGCCGTCAACGCCGCCATGTCTGTGAGTGTGGAGAAACATTTGGTCTCAAGTGATACTTACTGAAACGATACTCACTCCCTTACTCACATACAGTATGTCATGTCTGTATGTACTTTCTAATCTTTTTGTTACTCAGAAACAGAATGGGTGTATATAAAACAGCACAATTTCTTTATCATACACACATACTATTCTATCTACTATACTGATATACTGTATATATTGTGTGTCTACAATGAAAATGCCAAAATGTAAAAACCTGATACCACATGCAGATTTTTGCAGAATTCCACATCTTTTTACCAAAAAGAGAAAAAAACTTCTGCATGATAAAAGCAGCTTGTAAATATTTTATAAGAATTTTCGTCCCTCTCCTCAGAGCTGCGATAAGATCAAGCAGTCTGCGACTGGCACCAAGAGACGTGTGTTCGTCGTTGAAACCATGGGGGGTTACTGTGGTTACTTGGCAACCACCACTGGCATTGCTGTGGGTGCTGACGCTGCCTATATCTTTGAAGACCCCTTTAACATCCATGATCTGAAGGTGCGTCATGACAAATAAAAGCACCTCCATTCACACTGACTTCAATCAAATGGAAATGAGGTCACATGATCTGCGTCATCTGCGTTATCAGGGCCTCCATCTCTGATTAGAGCAGTGAGTGTGCCTTGTTGTCTAATGGCTGCCGTCTCCGTGCTCTGACAGACGAACGTGGAGCATCTGACAGAGAAGATGAAGAAGGACATCCAGAGAGGCCTGGTGCTGAGGTAAACAGGGGCCTGCTGTTTCTCACTGACTGCTCAGAGCAGATGGTGATGCTCAGATGCCAACAACACAAGCACAGGGAATAGCAGTACACCACCCACTGACCAATCTACAGTATGGCATGTTATCTAAACCGGCTATGTTAATAGGCTCTTAATGAAGCTGATACGGTTAGTTTATTTACCTACCATCTACCTACCAACTCACACACCAACTGACCAACCAAACTACCTATTGGCCAACAGACCACAAGCTTTATTTATGCAGCAAAATTTGCTACACACTCTCACTCATGAAATATAGGACATAGAGAATGTCAGGTTTTATCATGTTGTACATGAGCAGGTGAGGGCCAGAGAAAAGGAACATGACTGCCTACTGTGTATACTGTATCAGCCGCCACAGCTGCTCCATATCTAATGCCTCATTCACACTGCAATCTGTACATTAGTGACACAGACACGGTGCACACAGTACACATTTTTAGTCCGTTTATGTTTAAAAGGCAAGTTACAGATAGACCATGTAAACCGCCTGCATGTTTCACACGTGATGTCTGCTTGAAATAGAAACAAGTTTTTACTACATTTTTCCTGTATGCTGCAGGCGGTATAACACGGTCATAGATTTTAAGATCCATAATGCTGTTTCGCTCTGCTTGGTCTCTGTGTAGGAATGAGAAGTGTCATGAACACTACACAACTGACTTCATCCACAAGCTCTACTCTTCTGAGGGACGTGGCATCTTTGACTGCAGAGTCAACGTCCTGGGTCATCTCCAGCAGGTAAATAAAGAGCAGTCTCAAGGGAAAGTCTTGCCTAGTCCAATGTGGCTATGACGCCCATTTGGTCAAACCAAGTCCAAGTTCTTCAGTTCGACCCACCCAGTCTTTTCTTGGTGTCGTCCTCGGCCACCACACACAGAAAGGTCTTTGTCCTTCGTCCTTGTGTTTTAAAAATGGCAGTTGATTATTTTTGTAGACACTCAGCATGGTTGCACGTGTAAGGACGCTTCATCTCACCAATCCATAGCCAGCAGTCCATTCAACAACAGCAGTCCATTCAAGTCATGTTTTAGTATTGGCTTAGCATGGATAGAACCTGGCCAAAGCAGGTACAAAAAATTGTGAAGGATACCAGGTAAAACTTCCAATGGAAGAGGAAAAACAGCAAGTACAGTCAAATCGTAGTTATGGAATGGTGTGTTGTATGAAGCCCCAGTAGACTGATTGATTTCCTCTGTCCTTATGTAGGGAGGTGCGCCTTCTCCCTTTGACAGAAACTTTGGCACCAAGTTGGGGGTGAAGGCAGTACAGTGGCTCTCTGAGAAAATGGTTGAAAACTTCAGACAAGGTAACAGTTCATTGACAGGATCATTTATTCCATCTCTACTTTGAATGATTCACAAAAGTATTTTTAAATGCTCTGTGTTTGATACCTCTGTGTGCTCTATAAAATATTTAAAATCTTTGAAATGTTTAACACATACTCATTTTTTTCTGACAGGGAGGGTGTTTGCTAACGCCCCAGAAACGGCGTGTGTTATCGGACTGAACAAGAAAGTGCTGTCCTTCAGTCCAGTGACTGAGCTCAAGGAGCAGACTGACTTTGAGTGAGTCATCTGGAACTTTCTGGCAGATTTGACAGGAACACTTGGCAGCAAAATAGTTTCATAACATACAACAGAACACACACAATGATCAGACAGGGATAAGATAAAGAGTCTGGACAGGTACCTGTTGGTAAAAAAATGTCCATCAGTTTGGTGCAGATGGTACAGGTGGTTTCCAAAAAATGCAAAGTACTGTACAGCTATTGACCAAGTGAATGTGACCATGGACAGTTAATCTTACTTCGAGAACCTACAAGTGCTATAAGTGTTTAATTACTGTCTTGTGTTCTTGCAGACATAGAATGCCAAATAACCAGTGGTGGTTGAACTTCCGTCTGATGCTGAAGATGCTGGCCAAGTACCAGACGAGCTTTGATGAGTATGTCACCGGGGAGATAGAGCATGTGACCCGGCGATCCCTCAGCATAGACACTGGGTTCTGAGGAAATGACCACAAACTAAGTAAATAGACCAGCATCAACTAGCCGACATGTCACATACTACTCTCAATTCAAACTCTCACCTCACTATAGTACATCATTCACTTAATGTCACCTGTTAATGTGCCTGAACCAGATGGAAATCACTCAGGACCCAATCAAATTTCAGGACCAAAACCTAGCTACCATCAGGGCTGTTTAAGTACTACAGGGCTGCTCAGTACTTTATGTTTAGTACAGCTACAACTCAAAGCCTTATCAAAGATAAAACAGTTGACTTTGTTTTAGTCATCTGCTTAATTTAGATTGTTTGAATGACTAGGTGATAAGAGGAACCTTGAATGTGAATATTTGCTCTGAATTTCAGCTGACAGACTGAATATGAATAGGAACAATCAAATATAATTGATTATATAATTAATCCAGTGTTAAAATATAAAACAAGACGGGTTGATTTTTAGGTGGGTGATATGGTAAGGCATCCATGTTATTGTCATGAGCAGTCATAACCATATGGTTACTAGTTGAAGGCCACTATGCTGATGCTATTGTGTGTCTGTGCTATTATGTGCCAGTGCTTCAATGCTGCCAAGTCATTACATCCAAATGACCGCCCACTAAAACACGACATGCACTTCAAATGCACTCCTTTCTAAGACCTGTTCATTAAGTGCACCTTATTAAAGGGATAAAAGCCTGATCAGTTAGATTTAACTACATATATAAAATTAAAATTTACCTGTATACCTGTTTCTCCTAACTTTTGAGTAAAAAGAATCAATTGAGGAGGAAAAGCAACGCCCAGTATTTTGAGATCTTGCTCTTAAATTGTGCTTGAGACAAGATGTTTTTTTCTCAGCTGTGAAATGTTTTAACTTAAAAGCTCAAAAGGTGCTTTTAGGGGGCATTTTCAAAAGGAGCTGTTGTATGTCTTGAGACAAAGAAATAAGATTTTTAACACTAGAAATTTTCCCGTTGGGATACAGAACATTCCAGTGAACTACTGGAATAACCAAAGGTGTCTTTGTGTAGTAGCAGTCCTAGACCGTGATAGTATGGAAAGACTTCTACTTGTGAAATACTCTATAATGTAGATAGTCTAAAGATAGTAGTTCTGAACACCAAAATACTTAAAAAAAAAAGGAGAAAATCTGCAGTCAATTAGCCCATATCCCTATGCAGAGGCTGCAGAGTGTTTTTGGTAGGTCTAAGAATGACCGCATTTGCTACAATGTAGACTGAATGTGTGAACTGGCCGCTAACACGAACAGATGGGGCATAACAAAACGAAACTTGTCCTCATCGGTTAGCGTTGGCTTCCATTTTGAAATTTGGTCTGTACTGTCCCAAACTCTTGTCGTTCTTAAACCTGCCAATAGCACTCTGCAACATGAATCAGGACTTTGGGTTGATTTACTCTGGTTAATCCCTTTATAGGAGAAATCTTGTGTGAATCAATACTTAACTCTGTTAATCAACATCGGAAAAGTACAAGAGAAATTTGATGAGGCAGATAAAATAGCGAATTGGCAGCTAACACACACAAAAAAAAATGGGGCACACTTTCAGTTTCATTTTCCAATGCCCAATTCCATTAATGTTAACTGCCATTCGCAATTCAGTCCATGCAGTATCAACTTTCTTGGTTCTTTTTCCAACAGACAGCACTCGGTGACCTCGAATAAGAGGGCTATTGATTAATTCACACTGGATTTCTCCTTTAATATAAGATGGTGCTTTAATAATATCTTTGGGCAGACATTTCTCACATTTGTAGCCAAAGTCGAATGCAGCTGCACTGATGTGCCATCGTCACCCTCATCCAAATTCGTCCATGCCTGTAACTTCTGGGCTTTTATGCAAAACTACAATATTTTGTGGCTACTATTGTGCCCCACTGTGGTGTTATTGTGTATTTTTTGCACATTTAGTGTGCTGTGAAGTGATTGTTTGTTCACCCTTGTTATGAATAATTTGTGGAAAGAAAAGTATGTTTCTTTACATGTTTTGACGTTTATAAAGCACCTTGCTTATAGATTTGTCAATTAACCCCTTCTAAATGAGGCTGATAACAGTGAGTGTTGAAGTGCAATAGGTTCTCAAGGAAAAAGTAGTTGTCTGTGATCGTTGTTGTAACAAACTGGTAGTGACGCTGTTGTAACACTCCAATAAGATACATATATCTTCTATAGATTTAATGTGAATATCATGTTATGACAATGTCATTAATGATGAATTCATGACACATATATAACACATTCTGCCTTTGATGACAGAACTCTTTATTGTTTTGTTTTGTTTTTTGCTTGTTTCTTTTAAGTATTCCATACAAGTTTATGGATTTATTTGTGTAAACACAGCCACCAGAATGTAAGTGAACAATAAATAAATAAATACTATCGAACTGACATCAATTCAGAACTCCTTTTTCATTCCACTAGGCTAAATAACATATACTTGCTCTATTATCTCTTAATTACAATTGGTGACCAACTAAAGCAAACTCATACCTTGTCATATAGCTTTTAAAATTCAGACCTTGTCATATAATGTTATAGACACTTGGTTTTTCCAACTGATTTCAAACACTGGTTAACAAGCTCGAAATAACAATCAGAAACATGTAAATAACACTTGTTTTTTTTTTTTTTTTTAACCCTGTTAAAATATGCTGTTTTACAATACATTTTCCTCTTCTGGATTAACATACTTTTTCACCAACACATTCAGCTAGCACCACCATCGTATTCAAACCTGGTACAATGACTGAGAACCCAGCCCGGCCATCTAGAACTTTCCAAAGTTGAAGGAGAAAGGGAACCCATCTCCACTCCCTGTCTTGTCCTCAGGGGCTGGGTTCTGTGCAGGGCTCTTGGATGAGAAGGAGAACTGGAAGTCCTCTTCGGACCTACTCTCAGCTTGATCAAATGGAAACCCTGACCCAAACACAGACCCCGTTATGGTTTCATCCCTGAACACTGCCAGTCCCCACTGCTTTGAATACAAATATCAGCTAAATCCCCTTTACAAAAAAACAGTTTGTGGCAAACAGTTCCCGAAAAAGTTGCTTCAATATTGCAGCAAACTAATTTGCATATGTGCCGTGACCTTGTGGCAATATTGCAGAAAACTAATTTGCATATGAAAACATGACCTAGTGGCAAACTTGCCGCAAACCTCTGGCAAATGTGCGGGAGGCTTCTGGCAAACTAGCAAATCAATGGCAAACACATTCACTGCTAGTGGCAAACACTCATTGTTGCCAGATGATTGCTGCAGGTTTGCCAGTAGCAGCTAACTATGGCAAACTTGCAACAAACTTTTCTGATTAACTAAACTGTTTGCGGCAAACTTTTTATTTTTGTAAGGGATCAAAGGACAGACTACCGATCTAACGAAAACCATGAAATACATTTTCAATCAGATTAAAAAAAGTTACATGCAAATATTAGATACAAATTTTCTTCATTACAATATAAAATAATAAAGCTATTGAAAAAGATGATTTAAACACATTCATGTTATGCCTTACATAAAAAAGTTTCATTTTAAATATGTATAATTATGATGTAGGTAATTACCTGAAAACTTTGATTCTGAAGATTTCTGTGGTAACACAAAACCATTGGTCATGTTACACAGCAAGACTTGTCGTACAATACAAATGTGCCACTCGATTCCTACTTCATCATCTTCATTTTACTCGAGATTAGGGAAAGAACATTCTATGGCCCTAAAAGGATATTCTAAAACATACTGTACCTTGTCACTGAAATATTCACTTGTGAAGGTGAATGGGGTCTCCTAAAAAATGAAATTACAATCATACAGTACATACAGTACAGTACATAGATACATAGATAAACAGAAACAATACATACCTGCTATAACTATGAAACATATAACAACATAATCCGTAACAGAATTTAGTTGATTTATGATGATATCAAGATTATGAACTCAAGCACGTTCAACCTATAGTTGTGTTGTTAGAGGACTTGGCATATTTTCATTCAGTACTGAAAGGATAAAATTCTTTTCAGAAATACGCAAGCTAGGCTTTAAATACCATCAGCACTACAAAACATACTGTAGCTACAGTATTTAGTACTGAATGAAAGTACTTTAAGCTCTCTAACAACAGAACTATAAGCTGAACATGCCAGAGTTTTACCCATTGAAATAGCATAGGTCTGCATCCCATTCGTCTCTGTGTAATATTTCACGATTTCGAAACTTTCACAAGGCAGCCGCCTATCACAATGCACAGGAGACCTTATCGTTTCCAACCGTGTATAGCATGCCTCTGTATGATTGGTAGTTCCCGAGTACTTGGGTCTTGAAATCAGGCAAAAATACATTGTTCCTTATGAGAAGAGTGCCTGTGTTTTCCTCCAACTCAATATGGCGGGAGTCTGTGACGTAGGCCACTGACATTGAGAATTAATAATATATCGGGATATACAGATAAAACAAAACTCTGAGTTGGTGCTTCTTCCCTTACCTCCCCTTGTGTGGCTGAGCCCATGTCGAAGCTGAACCCAGTGAATGTTGGAGTCGAGGGGTCAGAGGCCATTGCGAACGTGAAGCCTGGGGACTTCCCTTCGGAGTCGTCACTGGGACCAAGAGGGCCAGTGAACTCAAAGTCTGGAGACTTGACCTCGGTGTCATCACGGCGACCAAGAGGGCCAGAGAACTCGAAGCCTGCAGACTTCCTGTCGGAGTCGTGCCGGCGGCCAAGAGGACCAGGGAACGCAAACCCTGGGGACTTCCCGTCGGAAGTGTCAGCATGACCAAGAGGACCTTTGGGGCTACTGTTAACACACACATGTCTACAAGCTACAGTACTTTTCACATTCCTCACAGGATTTGCATGCTAAACTTCATGATTACAGAACAATCAAAGAACTGGGAATTAGTACTGATTACTACTACTATACTGATTCACATACTGTAGAAGGGTCTGGTAAATGCATCAGTATTTATCAACATGTATCATTGTATCAGTCAACTCTTCCTATTCCTACTTCCATCATCCACCTGAGCCTGAATCCCAGTAGCAGCCTGATTTACCTAGCCTGGCGACGCCATCCTATGTTCTCCACCAAAAGCTTTGGGCTCCGTACATAGTCTGGCCAAACAAGCCC
>JASCQY010000071.1:1524993-1540273 GCA_030264315.1 Sardinella tawilis
TATGGATATTTCCCCATTCATTTAGATAGGGCTTCGGGCAGTTATCTGAAATAACTTCCCAGAGACGTCAACAACATTGCTGCCGAGTGGAGGGACTTGATTTCAGGAGGACTTTGATTTCAGTACGAATACAGCAGCAATACCATTAGCAAAGATTACAACTAGTAGAAAATAAGAAATACATTAACAAGCACATTATCAGATGCGTAACAGCCAGTGTAAAATGGCAAGGGGTTGCTATACCTGGGCAAAGCACTGACTCCACCTCATTAATGAACGAGTCGGCCACCAGGTCTGAGAAGCGGGTCATGTTCCTCACACGCTGAGGCCGGTCACAGGTGATGCTGACCAGCGTCTCGTCCTGCATCGGGACGTGGAACATGTCTCCGATCCCCACGGCCATCACATCTACGTCTGGGTCCTGGCAGAGGGACCGGAGCAAGGTGGGTTGGTCTTTAGGGTCGTAGCGCCCGTCTGTGATCACCACCGCTGACACCCTGGCCCCCGCCCTTTTCCCGTTGCGTATGAGGGTGTCATAGGCGAATTTAAGTGCCGACGGGGTCCAGGTTCCACCAGCGATCCACTTCAGTTCCTTAATGGCTTTCTTGAGGGCGGACAGTGAGTTGATGTTTGGGTCGTTGAGATGGATAGCCTCGAAGGTTCCGTTATGGCTGTACTGGACAACACCGACTCGGGTCCCTGCAAAATAAATAAATGAATAAATATAGTAAACTTATTCCCTAGCATCTAATCAGCAAACAGAAGCTGAGGGCAGAACCAATAGGTTTAAAGTTAAAAAAGGGCCCACCCACCAGGGAGTAAACATATGCCTATCAGGAGTTTCACTTCACTTTAAAGCTTCACTTTATGCAAAGAGAAGAACTGTCCCTCGATGTTTCGAAATCAATGATTCGAAATTCCATTTTTGAGACTCCCATAAAGCAACTACTGTACCTGTCGGTGAGTTAGGGTCTGCAGCCATGGAGCCAAGCTTGTTCATGGTGTTGATGACAAAGTGTTTCTCCAGGGTGAAGTTTGTGAGCCCAACGCTCTCTGAGCTGTCAATCACAAATACAATGTCCAGAGCACCACACTGCTTCTCACAGTCTGTTGGAAAACAATACAGATCACTTGTAACCATCCTAAAATAAATCATGCTTCAAATTGTGCAATGTCTGTGAAAACAACAATTAACAAGAATACATCAGTTTTTTTTCCAACAAGCTTTTATTTACTGCGACTTACCACAACAGCCACATGTCTCTCTAATGTAGCTCATGACATCACATTCCTGGGAAAATGTTAACAGATGAATTAGGCCACTTAGACATGTAGCTCAACATAGAGCATGATGGAGCCAGAGAGATTACTCACATTGAGTCCAGGGTCTCCCTCGGGGCCTGGAGTGCCCTAAGAAAAAGAGTTATGGGAATAAAGAGTTCATCAGTGTTTGTGATTGGAGCAAAATAAAACTTCTAAATAAGAATCAACTGACAATAGATTCCATTCTCTTTCATTTGTAGGCAGCAGTATCAGTACTGTACTTTAGGGAAGGCTAGGAAAGGAGACAAATAACTATGTCCTGATCCTCGAGCCCTCGCCCTTGCACTGCTTGGCAGTGTTACACTGATGTTTACAAGCCTGCTGTTGAAATATAGGCTAGTACTGTAGGCTCTGCCAGACTAACACACCAAGACTGCTTGATGGGCAATGATGGGCAATTAACAGACAATCCATGTGAAAGCAGCAGCAGCAGCATCATCAATCAAGACTCCCTTTGACACTTTGGGTCAAAGATTTTGCTGAATCCCACTCTTGTGGTTGGGGGTTAGGGTGCATATTTCTGTATGATACCCATGAATCCTACCAACTTCACTTTTTTTACGGTTTGAGACTTCCTGAGTTCCCAGAATGCACTTTGTAGGTTCTGATTCTCACATTGCCCAGTTCTCAATACTTACAGGAAGCCCGGGTTCTCCCGGCGGTCCTCTAGGTCCAGGCTGCCCCGGCAATCCTACGTCAGCCTGACAAGGAACAGAGGAGAACCATTACAAAACACCCAATTCAGCACAGCTTATGTACTGAGTTAATAAGTAATGCCTTGAGCTGATTAAAATTCTAGATTTTCTTTCCATAAAGAAGATATGTTTAATGACTGTGTTTAATGACTGTGCTAATGCATACATGGAGTTTAGGATGAGATTTTTAACAGTTGTATAGCATACATATCAAAAAATACATTTGGTACTCTAATGATTTGCTAACATGCTATGAGATGGGTGAAAAAATCTACCGGAGCAGCAATGATTGGAGTATCATCTCGTCAGTGTATTACAGTAAAACACAACCAGTGGTGTGAGACAGGTCTGTCTGTCACTGCTTCACTCTGTGATAACTGGATGCGTTTCTTCACATGAACGACACTGGAATGGTGTGACTCGGATCTCTCACCTGTCCACCCTTCTGCCCTTTGACCCCAGGCTCTCCTTTTGCCCCGCAGTCTCCTCTGCTCCCTCGCGGCCCTCGCCTTCCTTTCTCACCCAGGTCGCCCTGGACAACAGCAACAACAACAGCAGCAATACGAACACTTGTTTATTAAATTGACAGAACTGTCAGAGTTCCAGAATTCCGACAGTATATATATATTCCTACAGTTTAATTCCTGGAAAGAAATGCATGGGTGGACTTGAACATGATGACAGACAGAGAAATGCACTGGGGCAGTGTACTAGAGCATCCATGGCTTTCTGGGTATAGGGCCTGAAACTTGTGACTGATGGGTGTCCAGTTCGATCCCCATTTGGTAGGAAATACCACAGGTGAGGGAGGAGGAATATTGCTCTTCCATGGGGAGGGGGGGGGGGGTAGAGGCTCATGACCCCAAACTGCTTCCCTAATCCCTAACTTGCAGCAACAGACTGCCCACTGCTCTGTGTTGATCCACTCACTGTGTGCTTGCTGTGTGTGTGTGTGTGTGTGTGTGTGTGTTACTGAACACAAATAGGTAATAAACAGATCCCTCAAACCATCAATTAAGATTAAGTTAAAAAAATTAAAATGAATTATAATGAATTAAAAATATGTACAGTACAGTACGTACTGTTAATATGCTATTCAAAGAAATAAAAGTGTTTCTTACCGATTCTCCTCTTGTTCCTGAGTAACTGAACCCGTTTCTTCCACGGTCACCCTATGACAGAATAAGGCTGTTTTTTACAAGACAAACAATGTAATATGAAGAATTTACACTGCCAAGTACAATAACTTGCATGTGCACCTGTTTATGCGTAAGGATTTATTGTATTATGACTGAATTATAGCAAATGCGAGGCAGTAAGAGTCTAGATGGCAGTGAATGGGACAGCGAGTGCCACAATGACTAATGATACTGGGGATAAGCCCGGATAGACTTTATGCAACGGATGATGGAATGCAAACATCACAAGTAAGAGCACCAGTAGTCATAACAACTACAGTTCCAACGATCAAAAAATTGGAACAAAAAAGTGATTTATGATTTTTGAGGTTGACTTTTTACAATGTGTTGACTTATAATAAGCTCAGCACTTATTTGAGAGAGTGAGAGAGCTGGATAATAAACAAGCAGACAGGAAATGGGGATATTCCATTTCCAATCCTACTACTACTACTACTACTATGTGTAGTTACTGTACATTTCTATAGCGCTTTTCAAGATTCCCAAAGGGGACCTCACTAACCACCACCAATGTGTAGCACCCACCTGCTCCTCCCCCAGGCCAATTTCAGGCACACGAAACACAACAGTGGCAGAGCTTTAGATGATTACAGTATGGTACCTGCTGGCCAAACAGGGGCACTGAACACACTACCTCTTTAGAAATAACGGAGAACAATGCGTCCCTAATCTTATTCAGGAGGACCTCTTTATTTTTGTTGTCAGACATGAATGGCTGATTTTACTGCCTTTCCTTTGATAGGTAGAGTAGGTAGCATCCAGAAATGGTTGATAAAATTGGAGACCATTAGGAAGGAGGAGGGGGGGGGGGGGGAGTGGTTTGCTGTGGTACATGTGGTTAAAGCTGCAAGGTTCCTACAGTACAGGTGTCCAGGTTTGAGTCTGACTTAACTCACTTCCTGTCTGTCTTACTATCCTGTCACAATAAAGACAAAAAGACCAAAAAATCCTGTTTTTCACAAAATTCCCATGTTAAGCGACTGAGACAGGTTATGGTTTATGACATCCTGCTGCTAAAATATGCTGCATTCTCCACAAGTCACCAGACAGTGTGCTCTTTGTTATTACATCCCTGTTTAAATTTAGATGGAATTTTGATGGCTATGGGGGACAGGGTACAGTCTAAAGAGTGCCAACAACTTCATAATGTGAGAATTCCTCTATATTGAGCTCCCACTACAGTGCTCCTCCACCACCTAGTTTTTGCATTTCACACAGCCGTCATAAATTCACGCCAGTCAAGCCAAGCCAAACAATAGGGATCAGAAATTGTAATCTCTCCACAGATCCTCGTTGACAGACAGGTAACAAAGGATAGATACAGTAGATAGAGATACTTTATTTATCCGAAGGAAATTAAGGATGCCACATGACGCATTGTGTTGGGTTGACAATAGTGAGATTGCAGGGCCAACAAGAATGTCCTGATGCAATGGGAAACTGGATAAAAGGTTGAACTACATATAGACATGCCATTTTGAACCAATGGCCCTTGATAGCTACTTTTTAGAGTACAGATTAATATTGTGGAAACTACAGTACAGTGCAAAAACATCCATGGATTTGAGCTAGAGGAGTGGCAGATGAACAGGCTAGATGTGACTCAGTGGTATGGGTGGATGTGTGGGCTGAAGCAACATACTGTATTCTCTCTTCCTTTATATAGCAGCACACTTATATAGCAAAGACGTAGCTCGTACTGGTTGCATATATAGGCTATATCAATCAGACATGAGTAAAACTGATCTGCCAAGGTCAGGTTCTTTAAAGGCTTATTCTAGGACTTCAACAATCATGGAACCATCAATGTCCAAGCCAATAATGCGTTAGCCAATCGTGGGTTTTTCAGAGAGTACTGCATGCAGGTTTGAATGTGGTATTCTAATGTTCTTGCTGAGTGTGTGTTAAATGTATTGCCATGTGTTGCTATGTCCTACCCTTGGTCCTGGGGGGCCAACACTTCCCCTGGGGCCTTCATCTCCGGTGTCCCCTGGAGCCCCCTGTGGGCAGGTAGAGAGAGAAGGGGGATATCAATAACAACGTGTTCATATTTGTGTCAAAAGAAATTCAGACTGTTAATCAAAGCCATAAACAGAATATAAATTAAAGTACTGATTGTATTGTATTGTATTGCATTCGTGTACTGTGGAACTTCTTAGACATTGACCATGTCCAAGGCCGAAGTCTTGGAGAAACATTTCAGGATTCATCAGAGGAGAAATAGCGTTTTTGTGGTGAAAAGTACCGGTAGGCCTAATGATACAACACAAATGCAGGCCTCATGTACATATTTAAAGAAAAAACATTAATTTTCCAAAGTGACATTTTAAATAAGTGTATGCTTTTGAATTTCAAAATTGACTCTATGTACAGTATACCAATGCCAATCCTAGAAACCTGTTAAACTGTGAAGAGATTAACCTCGCGCTAAAGTTAACTCCAAATCCCATCATGCATCAGGATTAGGCCCACCTGGGTGCCTGGTGTTCCTGTTTGCCCCGGTGGGCCTCTAGGACCTGGCAAACCAGGATGTCCCTGCAAAGAGAGGGCAGTGATGAGCTGAGAAGCTAAGTGACATGGACAAACGTTTTGGAGGAAAAAAGAAACAGAAAAACATTTGACAACATTATGGCAACATTATGGCGACGTTATGCTTTTATCAGATTATTTTTTTGTACCATCATCAAATTTGATGGTGTATATGGCCATATGAAGGGCAAATATACAAGTACTGTATGTGGCTCCTGCCTGCCATTCAGGACATGCACTACGGAGTTGTGTTCTAGGTGGAAAAACAATGCAAAAAACAAAAGACTTTTTACTGCACTGGCTTGCTTTCAAAAAGTTTGAGAGCAAATGAGAATACGCTGTAAGGCATTAGAAAATGGCAACATAGTCCTTGGTTCAAAGCAGACACATAATGAATGAACATCTGAAAAAGGTTCCACTGAAATAGGTATTGCTGATGAAGTGCTTTGTACAGCAACTCAGCCTCTGCAGATTTCATTTACTGTAATACAGTCCTCCTTAGAAAATGACACATCAGTCTAAAGCTACAGCATGTTGGCTAAACTGAGGGTGACCTCCCTGGCTTGGACAATGGGTGGGGATGTGTGAGCTCTAGTAAATGTTAATGCTCATATGACGTTTGAAAAATTATATGTTTGTGAAGCTACAGTCAGACAAAGCACTGCTCCAAAAGATAATGGGTTTACCCTTGGCCCATGAATACTGGGCTGATCATTTTTGTGTAACTCTGAAAACAGACAAAAAAGACCAGCCAGATACTGTAGGCATACAACTCTGAAAACACAAACTCTCATAGCAGAGGAGGCCATATACCAACCAAGGGTCCGTTTCCCAAAAGCATAGTTGCTAACTATGTAAGTTACTATGTTGTTGCAATGCAATTTTCCATTGCCAACCAACATGGTTGCTAACTGGTTAGCAACTATGCTTTTGGGAAACGGACGCCAAGTTAGTATAATTATGATAATTATGCTGATGTCATGCTAATATTTTTGTTTGTTTTTACCTTGGCTCCTTTGCCTCCAGGCTGTCCTGAAGTTCCTCTTATGCCCTCTGGGCCTTGCTCCCCCTGAGAACAACAAAAGAATCCTGATGATTCATGTGACTTTCAGCACACATCGTGTTTAATTGATGGGAAAAGTACAAGGTCTGTCTATTTGGTAAGTAAAATTAATTTAGAAACAAGAGCAATTAGCTACCTTAACACCATGGGAAAGACCTTTAACTGCAGTACAAACACTGATGAGTGAGGTGTGTACTGCTCCAACTTGCCACATGATAGCCATAGTTCATGAGCGAGAGCTTTGCTTGTTAACAGACTTTGCCCTCTCCCTTTAAAGGCATGCAATTTCTACCTCCTGAGCTTCCTAAAGGCATAGTAGGCCTGTGCGTTTCCTTTAGGGATAGTGTATACTGTAGTTATCCTTATTACTGTTGTTTGAAGTCACCGAGTTCGGTCAAAGAGCAAGAAATTTCAAAACAACATAGACCAAATAGTGAACTGGCAGCTAACACAAATTGAACGGGGCACAGAAAATCTCTTTCAGTTTAATTTTTCTGTGCCCCATTCAGTTAATGTTAGCTATCGGTTTATTATTTGGTCTATGTTGTATCAAATTTTCTCTTTCTTTTTCCTACAGACAGCGCTCAGTGACCTCAAACAACAGGACTATGGCTTGAATCACAACGGATTACTCCTTTAATGATGATATGAAAAGAAGCCTCAATCACTGCCGTCTTGGCAACCAGTCACGCCTTCCTGATTCTATTCAAGCCATGGCAACACATTCATCCAAAAAGCTAAAACTGCTTTCTACCGTGCCGCATTTCCCCACTCAACAGTGTTATCTTATCTCACTTTTCCTCACTGCAGTGCTGCCAATGTACAGCAGCCTTATAAGCTGAGAGTTTGTCATACGAGAGGAACCTAGGATGCAAAGCCAAAATTTCCACTACTGTGTCCAAACCTTATCTCCTTTGGGTCCGACACTCCCTTGCGAACCTTTGGCTCCTGGACTGCCCGTTCTTCCCTGAAAAGGACAAAACATGCACTTTTCCATGACACACGACGTACAGTATGTTGAAGTAAAAAATAAATATGTGATCTTTTATTAGAGATACGGTAAGACCATTAGTATTATCATGTGATGTTTTGTTTGTTTATATGGTTTGTTTATACTTCAATCTTGTGTTTACCGTCTCTCCTTTTCGTCCATCTCTCCCTGGTCCTCCCTAAAATCAACAGGATTATAGTCACAGAACATCTCCAGTAAGGACAGAGCAGAGGTAGTTTAAATATAACCGCACTTATAGTGAGAGTCACTTACTTGAGGCCCTTTCGTTCCCGGAGAGCCATGAATCCCTGGCACCCCTCTCTCCCCCTGGTGTAATAAACACAAGCTTATTTCACCGCTTGGCGGCAAAAGTAGTAATAAAGGTTTTAGTAGTGGTTTTATAACTCATTTATTAGCTGTTTAAATGACTTGATATATTGCTATAAAGTAAAATTGTGTATTATAGAGTAATAAGAGGCCATGATTGAATTGTGAAGTACTTTAGGTCCAATATCGCCTGGTGGCCCAGGTGGGCCTGATCTTCCTGGACGTCCAGGGTCCCCCTGAACAGCAACACAGAGATTATTATTATTATTCAACCCTCTTTGAACGGAGATGATGAGGAGGGCAAGAGCTTGTTAAAGGACCTCACCTTGTCTCCCCGAGGTCCAGGTCGACCAGGGTCCCCTGAGTCTCCTGGAAACCCATCTGTTCCCTGATAAAGTAAACAGAGGTGAGAAGGTGTGTGTGTGTGTGTGTGTGTGTGTGTGTGTGTGTGTGTGTGTGTGTGTGTGTGTGGAGGTGGTTGCGGGTGGGGGCAATAGGCAATGCAAGAGGGCTGAGACAATTTAAACAAATTATACAATCGCAATATACTTCAGCTGTAGTTTGTAGTTTCCTGTGTAATGTTAGTACTCTACACGTGGTTTTATGTCCACTGAAACCCGTGAAATTCCCACAGTGTGTGAATGTATGACAAACCTTGTCTCCTGGGTCTCCTTTACAACCTGGGGCGCCGATCCGACCAATCTTGCCCTAAATGCCACATACTCTTGTTAATGTTATGAGCTTGCTACTCTCAATGCATACAGGGTATTATATTGTACAGGGCCTTAATGTCTCGCATCAGCACAGTAGCTCTTGCCCGATGAACTGATAAATCTCTTTAATCTTAAAACATCCACAATGACTTAATACCATGAGAAAACTGAGAAATATATATATGATATATGAATATCAAGATACACTCTAACACTAAAACAATTAGCATGCACACCAGCTAGCACCTGACCTCTCCTACAGTATCATATTCCACCATGTGTCTGTTGTGTTAAATGCAAGCCAGTAACTTTCTATGAAAACATCACATGACTCTGTCAAAGACAAAGCAACTTTCAAAAGACCTTAGGCTACTGCTTCCTTAAGAATAAATGCCTCTATGTCTTACCTTCTGCCCATCTGTTCCATTGCGACCGGGAAGCCCAACAGCACCCTAGTTATTGGGGAAAATTATTGAGGTGTCAAAACTCACCACATGAATGTGCATTGATTGATTGATTGATTGATTGATTGATTGACTGATTGAGCATAGAAAAGAGAATGACATACCTTTGGACCTTGGTCTCCAATGTCACCCTATATATGGTAAAGAATTTAAATTAATTCGAATTGCATCAGCTTGTTTTGTACTTGTTGAAAAAGGGAGGTGGTGTGCACGATAATTTAAACAATGCTGACTGGTTGTCAAGTCGCCAGATATATTCTGGCTGCAATGTGTGGGTTTCACTTTTTCACTTTCACTGTGCTGGGTACTCACTTTTTCTCCTTTGGGTCCAGTTTCACCCTAAGGAGAAATAACATTTTTTTAAATAAACATGAGGACACTCACACATTTAACAAATTAAATGTTTTTGAATTTTTGTGCAACTGCACAGATCTACCTTGGGCCCTGGGGGTCCAATACGGCCCTCAAGCCCTGGGTCCCCCTGCAAGAGACAACACACTTGACCACCATTACATCCTCACAACAACACCATGTTAGAACAAAAACATTTGACATTTAAAAAGCTGTTGTTCATTATGAGCAAACCACAAAATCACAACTAATTATAATGAAAGGAGTCTTATCTTACCGCCTGTCCAATAAGACCTTTCTGTCCAGGCACTCCGATACCCCCCTTTTGTCCCTAAATGATGACAACCAGACAATGTGGATAATTAGTACTTTTTTTATTATGGAATTGATGTAGGAACACAATTATGTTTATATGACTGCTTATTGACATTTGAAACTCACTTTTGGTCCTCTGCGACCTTTCGGACCTGGAGGGCCCTCTCTTTCAACACACTTGGGTCTGAAACACTGCAAAGGCAAACAATGTCTTATGATCCATACAACAGCAACAAGCATAATTGAAAACAACAACAACAACAACAACAACAAACCACTGCTGACATATGATTTTGTTCCAGGGTGTATTACTGGTAGGGCTCTATACAGTATCTGGTCTCCATTTCATTTGAATGAGATCGACTCATATCTCACCTCCTGATAGGCTCTGCTTTTCTGTGGAGAGACAAAGAATGGATGGTAAACATAATGAATGTCAACTGAATAGACATGGCATAATCACTGAGCACCCTGCAGTGGAATATGCCACAGCTTTTAAACGCTTCCAGAGAACAGGGGACAATGGGGCTTCAAGAGGTCATTACACAGCTAAGCTGCATCTGGACTCAAATGTGCCAAAGCCAGACATAATACTATTAATCATGACTTAAAATACACCCATTCTCATCCACATAAAAAGTTAGCTGGATTTTAAACAAATTACATATGGCGGCGTATATGGTCCTTCCATTGCCCTATTTAGGACAGATTTAAATCATTAATACATAATGATATACGTTAATATATATATATATATATATTATATATATATATACATTTTCAAGAGTGTGATTTTTTTTCCAGGTTTTACTCTAAAGAAATGTGATTATAGATCATTTTGAACAACCCAACTTGAACTGCACGAAAATCGAAACACTGAAATGAGGTGCTACTGTGTTCAGTGGTTGGCTGTTCACTAAGACTTTTCCATATGAGCAGGCTTTTCAGCTTGTAAATAATTGGCTACATATGGCACGCTTACCATTGTTGCAATAATCCGTTCAATTGTTCGCATGTTAACATTTGCGCTCCGAGGCAGGTCAACAGCCACAAAGTCGTCACGGAACAGTTCCACTGGGGAGCTGGCGATCTCTTGCAAACCCGTCTCGAACTTACTCTGAGACACGGCGACGGCAAACACCTGGTTCCCTTGAAGTCTGGCTCGGTCGGCAGCTGCACTGATGCCGCCACAAGGGTGGCCCGTTTCATAGCCATCGGTGACAACCACAGCAAAATTTATCGTCTTCATGGGGAATGGATGTCGTGCGATCTCCTCTGTCATGTTGTTGAGCGCACAGTCAATGTATGAGCCCTTGCCAAAGTATTTGACCGTGTTGACGTTGCGGAGGAACTCATCACGGTTGGTGATCTTGCTGAAGACTTTGTTATCCTGGGAAAAGTGGAGGCCTCCCATGGTCCATGTGAACTGGACTCCATTGGCGTAGGCCTCGTCCTTCAGGCGCACAGCAAAGTATTTGGTGAAATCCTTAATGCTCGTCACAGCACTCCCAGGGGGTGCCTCCAGCAGGGCTACTGACTCGGAGGTGTCCAAGACAAAGTACACGTTGATTGGACACATGATCTCCTCTGCAAGGTGGCAAACATGAATGGAAGAGGCATCATTTCACTAGTCAAGATTAGTCTACTGCAAAATAAACATTTCTAAACACAAATGCAAATTCAAATCTAATAAATACATATATGAATTCAATGGGAATATAGGCCTACAAACAAATAATAGGCTACTCCCAGAAAGTCCCATTATAAATCACGCAGGATGAGGAGCTATATAAAACATGCAAGAAATGTGCTTCCATTCAATTTTTTGCATGACAGTTGAGGTTTACATTTTTGCATCATGCATAATATATACAGTAAAATGTACCCAACTACTTCATGTTACATTAACATAACATATGGAATGTTAAACAGGAAGTTCTGGGGGACCAGCAATGGAACTAGAACCTGAAACGGTCTATAGAATGATTTTGGTTTGTTCTTTATCACCATGAAATGCCAGCACAACTGAACAAGAAGAAGCACATCATGGGATCATGCCATCATGGGTATGTGTCTACTAGGTTAGGCCCATTTTACAACCATATGAACACAACTATATGAAATTATGTGAGTCTTAAAATATATTGGAATATTTTTTTTTCAGTTTGTTTGAATCAATTCATCATCACTAGCTGGGTTTCCATTCAGCTTATTCACATTTCATATGGATGGATGGAAACACAGCTACTCAATGTGATGACTATTTTTCATAGTTATACAACAAGCTATTCTTTTAACTCCTGTCTGTTGCCTGAGCCCCAGAACATGATTGCTTCACCACACACACACACACACACACACATACACACACACACACACTTTCCCCCAGTCTTTCGATGTGCCTATGAGCCATGACCCCAGTTGCTTAAGTCAGGAAATGAGATGTGTAATCATCAGAGCTTTATCAGCCCTTCAACACAAGTCGAGCAAAACCAAAGGCAATGAACTCCTCAGCTGTTTTTTTTTTTTTTTTTTTTTTTTTTTTTTTTTTTTTTTTTTTTTTACAACAACACACTCTCAAACATGTTCATACTCACTAAGACAACATGGGCCAGAAGGATCAGGAAGGATTGTATCTGGGTCTGGATCTGGATCGATTCCCTGAGGGTTCCACGGACGAGGGCCACGAAGCTGTGCCTTGGTGCTGACCCAGCATAACCCCAACACCAGCACTGACCAGGACAGGCATGCAGTCATCCTGACTTCTAGCAGTAAAGGAGAACATGGAGGATCTCATTAGCGAGGCATTACAGTAAAGGAAAACTCAATCCACAGAGCTTTGGATTGCAATGTGCCAGAATGTTCCTTTAAGGATGAAGGATAGACTCCCTTAGGGTCACACCTGTCTTGTAGAGTTGCAAAATTCTGAGAATTTTCAAAATTGGAAACTTTCCAAGGAATTTATGGGAATTTATGGGAATTAACTAGCCTGGGAATAGCCACACTGCCCTGGAGACCATGGCTGAAATTTTCGCATGAATTTGGGAACCAATCACACAACGGGAAGAGATGGCAAGACGATGCGCAAACTTTTGGACAAACGAAACCTGAAATCCTGTACAAGAAAATGTATAGGTGGTCCCCAGATTAAATCTCGCTTGAGATTTAGGCTGGTGTTAGCCAGGCTAGGAATTAACAGGAATTTGGGGGAATTTATGGGAATAAACTAATAATTGTCAAAGTTGAAGGCTGGGAACATACGTATAGTTGGTAACAATAATAGTGCAGCATGATCTTAGCTAAAAAAAAGTGATTTCATGTGAAAACAGTTAGCCTAAAGATAATATGTTATTCCTCAGTCACAAGGACATACTGTAGCTCTCTGAGGCAGCACCCCCTACATGCATTGTGCATTCCTAAATCTTGTGTGGTTACATAAAGCAATCTAGCATTAAGCATATCTGATTAATTGGCAATAGTCAATTTTGATTAAATAGATTGATTGTAACTTTCAAAATTAAAGGAGAGCTCCAGTAGCCTGGCAAGCCAAACTATACACATGAATTGCATAATCGGACCGTTCACAGCGCCGAAGCCTGTGGATGAGATCAACAGTTGTTGTTCAAACTGTCTCTGCACGTAATAGGCCAGCGCTACTGACCAATCAGAGCTATCAGTCAGCCATTTCATCCAACAGACAGCCCTTTCGTCATTGTGCTAAGTCCGCCCCAATGACTCGCTACACAGATAGAGCGTCCTGATTGGTCAGTCCTAGGTCAAGACAGGCCAGGATTTGCCTGTACCGTGCGAGACTGGACCAAGCAGCTAGGCAAGAATATATTCTGCCGCTAGGTGGTCTAGATTTCTAGGCTAGAGCTCCAGAACATTTCAACCTAAATTCAGCCTGTTGCACTTTCTATAGACAATAGATATATTTATATGTAATATACATTTCTATGTTTTATAATTACGACCATTAGCAGGCTACCTTGCTCATTTTTGTACCAAACGAAAGTATGTTAAGTCCACCAATATCAACTTCAAATGTATCTGCATCATTATTTTAATGTTTTTGCAACAATGCACCAATATACTGTAGCCTATATGTTGGTATATGATTTGTCTCTTCAAATTATCCCCAAATTGCCCATAAATTCTCAAAAGCCCTAGCCTGGCTAACACCAGCCTAAATCTCAAGTGAGATTTAGTCTGGGGACCACCTATACATTTTCTCATACGGGATTTCAGGTTTTGTTTGTCCAAAAGTTTGTGCATCGTCTTGCCATCTCTCCCTGTTGTGTGATTGGTTCCCAAATTCATGCGAAAATTTTGGCCATGATCTCTTTGGCCATGGTGCAGTTCAGAACGAGCGCGCAAGGCAGCATGGGTATTCCCAGGCTACAAAAGCCCCATAATTCCCCAGGAAATTTCCAACATTTCCCAAAATTTCCAAAATCCACAAATTTTTAATATTTCCAAAATTCCCAAGTCAAAAATTTTTAATGGAACGTTTCCCCGGAAGCTTTCTGGAAATTTACCTGAAATGTTCTGCCCCTTTGCAACCCTCCTTGGATGGTCAACTAAAGACTACATGTATTTACAGATACTGTATGCTAAACCTGTTGACATTCATGTTGGTTAAAGGTTGATTATGGAGGTATGCTTTTTCACTATACCTTTTTAAGCTCAGAAAAGTAAAACAGAAAAAAAATCAAGGCTGTTGAAATGAAGGCACTCCTGTATACTATTAAATTCTTGAGATCATTTTTGAGATGATTTGGGCCAAAAGAAAAAACAAAAAAATGATTTTTGCCAAAATTACTATTTTAGGAAGGTGACAATATTTGCTTTTTATATTTTTATGTTTGCGATGATGAGCTAGATCTCTCTTTTTGCCTTAAATTGGGCAGGACAGTGGAGATAGACAGGACGCAGGTGGAATAGCAATGACTAGGGCCAGATTCCAACCTTGTTCACCTGGCCCATTTATGCCAAGTCATGAAATGACTATAACTGGTTGAGCCATAGCACCCCCATGATATCATGTTTTAACTCACTAAGAGATAGCATTCTACAAAATTGTGGAATAACTGGGGCAGACGCGAGCAGATGCTTTGACTAAACTGTGGGTAAAATAGTATGAGAAGCTTTCACTTAAGTTTGTTTGAAATACCTGTCGAGAAGAAAGCATGCAACATTGGCATCTCTTTGGAAATTCTTTTCCCTCATGAATTCATTAAAGGAACACACCACCGATTTTTGATATTTATGTATTTGCATTGTGCCCAAGTATTATTCAAGAAAACGCAT
>JASCQY010000071.1:1552742-1567303 GCA_030264315.1 Sardinella tawilis
CACACACACACACACACACACACACACACACACACACACACACACACACACACACACACACAGACTCTCTCTCTCTCTCTCATAACATCAGATATATAAAACATGTAAAGGCTATGATCTGTGTAGGTGTAGTCCAATTCCACCTCTCTTTAAAGGGACTTAGGTCCTGTGAACTGAGCAGTTCTTTGGAATTTCAGTTAGGCAGGAAGTAGGGACACATGTTTCTCTCATTACTATCAGCACAGGCACAGGAAAGAAGCCTGGAGCAACATACCAGTCCAGGAGAACACACACACACACACACACACACACACACACACACACACACACACACACACACACGCACACCAGAAGTATCATACAGTTCACTTTTTAACCACATATACCCACAGCATACCACTCCAGGAGACACACTTCAGAAGACTATTGTTTACTTCATAGAGGAGTACTGTTTACTTTTTTTGCAACACATGTACTCATTTTGTCAGACCACATATTCAACACATCAGCAGTGGTGGTATCTCATCTCCACTTCTCTCTCTCTCTCTCTCTCTCTAACACATTTCTCCTCCTTCTCTCTATTTGTCTCACTCACGTTAACACATCCCTCTATTTCAAACTCTCTCTCTCTCTCTCTTTCTCTCACAAACACATCTCTTCTCTCCCTCCTCTTTCTTTTTTGCTTTGTCTCTTTAACACCTCTCTCTCTCTCTCTCTCTCTCTCTCTCTCCCTCTCTCTCTCTCTCTCTCTCTCAAACACACCTCTCTCTCCTGCTCCTCTGGTTCTTGTCCAGTGTTGCAGGCTGTTACATTCCTGCACTGAGCCACATGGGCATCTCATACTGTGAGCCTGGAGGCCATCAGCGACAGAACGACACCCCACCCCACCCCACATCCCCCTTCTCTCGCTCTCCACCCCCACCCCCACCCTCCCGACTTTCACCTCCTCCTCCTCATGCTCCTCCTTCCCCAGTGGAGAGAGGAAACTGGGAAGAACAGGGAGCAAAAAAAGAAAAAAAAAATCTTTTACAGATGGCCACAGTGGGAGTAGCTTGGCGTGAGGTGTGTGTGCCGAGCGCCGGTCCAGTCCAAAGGCACGCAGCGCAGGAGAGGGATGGAGCGCGGCCAAGAGCAGCGCCTGCTTGTGGTCTTGTACCGCCACACGGCACGGGCGTTCAACGAGGAGCTGCGGAAACGCCACTAATTACTTCAGTGGGCCGTGTGTGAACGACCTGCTCTCTCTCTCCTTCTCTCTCTCTCTCTCGCGCTCTCTCTCTCCCTTTCTCTCATGGGTCCTGTTGGAAGGAATGTGGGAATGGAGAGGGGTTGACTGTTTATAGCTCACAAAGAGCCCTCTGTCATGTCCTTTGTAAAGGAGCCCCTCTGAAGTAAAAAGAAAAATCATTCCCCCTTTGGATGTGTGCTGGCAGGTTCTTCAAGGCCACGCTCTGTCCCTTGATGAGAGGCCCTTGGAAACCTCACCCACACAAATAATACACTACAAACCAAAGTGATGTCCAAGGAGACTTACAGAAAAATAAAAATGTGTGAAACCACAATATGTGCCAAGCTATTTGATCAGCTGAATAGTTCACCTACAAAACAGTTGCCTCCAGGACATCTGAGCCAGATCTGTTGCACACCCAGCTCATACAGTATGTGACTGGATTAAGTCCAGGCCCTGTGCAATTACACAGAAGTCATCACCCGAGTTACAGCTAGGCTGTAAGTGGACTGAGGTGACTGATGTGGCTAAGTACCGGCTAAATGTTGGCAAAGCAATTTCATGGACGAAGACATAACAGGCCAACAACCACAACAACAGCAAAATGATGAGAGAAGTCAAGTGCTCCTGCATGGAGCTCTTGCATGGTACCAGCTACATTTGAGTCTGCAGCTTGAGTCCCCATCTTACGGAGAGTAATGTTCAGTCAACCTTATCGTCGGCCACCGGAGCATGACTGCGAATGCCTTAATTATTTGATATTGTATTGTGCAAATTGAATGACCTGTTGAAGTGAGCCCAATTACAAAGAGGCTCTAAATCATCCTATTAGAGTGCTTCACGCCCCTCTAACTGGACCCCTGATAAGCTTTAACGCCGATAAGCTTTGGAGTCAGATGAGATTCAAAATGATGCTGGGTCGCCCAGGGCAACAGTCGTCCAGAGTTACCTTTGTGTAAAAGCTTATTATGACAACTGATCAAAATATGAACCATGCAGCTCATCTGAAAGGAAAGAAAGAAAGAAAAAGAGAGAAATACATAAAGAGAGCAAGAAAGAAAGAAAAAAAGAAAGACAGAAAGAAAGAAAGAAAGACACTGTCAGGATTTGAGAGTGTAACAATCTCATAGCAAATAATGTGATGTCCTCCCATGCTGAGCACTGGTTTTAAGTCTTGATCTCACTGCTTAGGTCTTAATCCGTTAGCTGTTAGCCTCTGTGACAGGCAGCCTCAGTCACCTTTTCTTAGTCAGTGCTGAGGTGCCTGCTGGAGCGCATACTGATCGACAGTAGAGCATGTAACAGGATTTACACATGAATCCCAACTGTCCCTCTCTGCTCCATCACCTCGAAAGGTCCTTAGATGCATGAGTCATTTCCGCAGACAAACTAAAATGGCGAGTTCGTTTAGAGAGAAACAGAGAGAGAGAGAGAGAGAGAGAGAGAAAGACACAGAGAGTGGGAGAGGGAGAGAAAGGAGAACAAAAATTGCTGCCAATCGCAGGGGGGACTCTGTGACATTTCGCAGTAAATTGGTGGATCAAATTCATCCCGTAACCCTATGCTGTATGTGGGAGTTCAGCACGCGAGGCTAACCCTTCGCTGTGAGCAGAAAGATGATCTGGATCCATTACAGCTCGATAAATAATACAAGAGGGCCTCGTCTCCACTGGCTGTGCTGCGCACAAAACAAATGCCCCACAGAGACCCCGCACACACACACACACACACACACAAATGAAAGAAGAAAACACGAGGACAGGACAAGTAAATAGTTCAAAGATACAGTACATTCTCCAGTGCATTCAAGGACACATAATTACACCATAAGCCTGGGAAAAAAAGCAACAGTTGTGGTCTGGACTTGGAGCATAGGAAGACCAACCACAGAATCCTTCAGCGTTCTGAAGAGTTGCTCAGTGATTCTGAATAGAAAACTCAGCTCAGCTGTTCTCCAATAAACATACATTTAACCACAACCTGTGAACCAACCTATTCCAATACAAGGTCTGAGGACAAAGCACAGCACAGGGTTTTGTTGTTCCCATCCACTGAGACCCCTCAAGCACTGATACACATAAATAAATAAATAGATAGATAGATAGATAGATAGATAGATAGATAGATAGATAGATAGATAGATAGATAGATAGATAGATAGATAGATAACCCCATGAGACTATTCAGTCTCAGTACCCCTAGATACTAAACCTTCCGTAGAGACCCCCTTGCATACATGTAAATCTAAGCACTGGAGGTCTTTGTCTCACAGCTGGCGCGCTTAAAGTTTTGGCTATGATGGACAATGTCTCAACTACCCACCCGCCCACTCACTCAGTCACCAGCGCATGAGATGATGCCTTCATATCACAGTAGGAAAGCGGTTTGTATTTGTGTGTTGGAGCGGGAGGATAGAGATTGTGAGAGAGAAAGACAGAGGGAGGAAGTGACAGAGAGAGAGAAAGAGACAGAGAAAGAAAGAAGGAAGGAGGGAAGGAAGGAAGGAGGGAGACTGATCGATCTGTCACTAGGCACCTCTGCAAGCAGAGGGAGATCAAAGAGAAGGCTGGGAAATTTTATTAATGAAACCAAGTGGAGAGACGGGAGATGGAGCAAGAAAAGGAGGCTCTGTGAGTGAAGGGCTGAGTGTTGCCAGCCTGCCTGCCTGCCTGCCTGCCTGCCAGTGCGGAGCTCCAGTGCCTATAAAACTCACTGGGGAGCCCAGCTGGGAGGGACAGGCTTGCCATCCCCAACTGTCACATCAGAACCACTGAATAGACCAAGAGCGAGAGAGAAAGCGAGAGAGAGAGATAACGAGAGAGAGAGAAAGAGAGAGAGAGAGAGATAGGGAGAGGGAGACGAGAGAGGGAGAAAGAGACTACAAGCACGACAGAGGAAAATCAAAGTATCACCAACTCACGAGAGACACTCTACCCACTCTACACTTTCCTTCAGATGTTCCTGTTTTATTTCACTTTGAGAAATGCATTGAGAATGATAGTAAACTAAAAAGCAAAACAACTCTCTCGGTGACAACAGTGCAATAAACAGTGAAGTAACAATAAAAAAACTAATTGCATCCTTGGCTTCCTGAGACGGGAGGTGTGTGATTCAGGGTGTCTGTACCACCAGCACATTGGTATTCACTGCCAGTGCAGCAATTTCTGCATTTTTACAATAACAAGGCCCCAAGTGCTGTAGGTTACAATTTCATAATTGGAGAACACAACCATGAAAAAAAAAAAAATAAACGAATAAAATAAATAAATAAATATGATTGGTGCACAGTCTCCACTGAGACAGCACGCTCTCTCTCTCTCTTTCTCTCTCTTCCTCTCTCCCTGTCTTCGCCTGACAGCTCTGCAGAGAGAGCTTATCAGAGTCTAAACGTGATGTGTCTGACTGGATTAAAGCGAGCAGTGGTGACTCCAGTGGTGCTCACGCCTAAGTGCCACAGACGCGGTTGTGTCCCGTGCAGAGACAACAGTGGGCCACATGAGACCAAGTCTATGGTGCCATGCTGAAATTGAGAGGAGAGGGAGGTGGCATCAGGTGTGTGTTTGTTTGTGGGGTGGGAGGCAAGGTTGGAGTGGGATAATGCAAGGTGGTTAAGCTGTGCACTGCCTGGGGGTGCCGTGGCTCGGTTGGCTGAGGTGCCGGACCCGGCTTCGAGGTCTGACCCGAGGTCATTTCCCAATCTTTCCCCACCTCTCTCCCCACTCGTTTCATGTCACTCTCCAACTGTCCTATCTGAATAAAGGCAAAAACGCTCAAAAAATATCTTAAAAAAAAAAAAAAAGCTGTGCACTGCCAGCAATATTTTATGGACAGCTGTGGTGGTGCAAATAGATCTAATTGTCCTCCTTGGAGAGGTGGAGGCAATTTTTTGCAGCAAGTACAGATGCCTTGGAGAAGCATGATCCTGAGGGTGCGTGTATGGAAAACGTATTGTCCTGCACGGTAAAGCAACACAAAGTGTTAAAAGCCTAGGGTGCCAGTGTCTCTTATTAGTACACTCTTAAGGGGTTTGGAGGGAGGTTTACTATGACAGACATACTGCTTACCAACTGCCATTGCCGTTACTGTTGTGTGTGCGTGTGTGTGTGTGTGTGTGTGTGTGTCTGTGTGTGTGTGAGAGAGAGTGTATTTAGACTATGGTGGCCCAAATTAGAATGTCACACAAATTAGAATATCAAAAATGTTTCATGACATATTTGACACATGCATACAGATGTTTAGGTCTCATTCATTTGCATTATTTTCCATTTCCATTCCTTTGCATTATTATCTTTCATTAGTGCACATTCAGTTGTATTTTGCTGTTAAAATAATGGACATTGTATTGCAGACCTACTCTAACCAGCGGCAATGGAGGCTACCACTCACTTTCTAAAGCCACAAAGTCTATTCAATTAAGAGCAAAATGAAAGAATGGCCTAAAGAGCCAACTAACAATAAAATCTGGCCTCAGCAACAATCGACATATATACAGAATGTAAGGTCACCGCAGACCTCCCCATGCATGCAACATGACATGCAACCATGTGCTCCATGAATACATCTCAAGGATCTGGAATGAAACCAAATTATCCATCCTGGTCTGTCTTTGAATGACAAAGTACCATCTTATTGATATCCAGTTCAGCTCATGCTTTCTTTTTAAAGAAAGGACTGAATCTCATTCGAATACATTCAGGTGTATGTGGACAATGGAATAAGTTTGAGCAACAATAAAACTGACAAGACAACCAAATGCCCAAATCATTCTACACTATAGTACGTGAAAGACTACACCTAGATGTCGACTTCAAAAGTAACACTTGTCATTGAGAACGTTACCTGATCCAACAAATTAGGAGGCGAACCATGCTTGCGTTTCGCATTTATGGAACAATGTATCCCAGAAATGCTCACGACACCCTTTCCCCTTAATGCTTTTAGAGGGTTGGGTGTACGTCACAAATTCCAATTCCCATACCTGCTCCGGTCCCTGAAAACATATCCTGCACACCGGAGTTCTGATGCCGCTCGTGCAGCTGATGAGGGAGAACCGTTCCTCCCGCTTGGGGAAGTCATCAGGGGAGTCCCTGAAATGAAACGCCTCCGAAGGTGTCTCCACTACAGCCTCGGTCCAAACTGGGGCTTCTAGGACCCCCTCTGTTCCCGTAGCCCCCTCTAGCTGCGGGGCATTCCACGGGCCCGCCTGATTGACTCGTATTAACGTGTTGTTATTGACATGCGAGTTGCCTCCGCTCTCACGGCGCTCCGTCGTTTGTCCAATCATGGGGGTGAGTGTGGGTGGCGGTGCCGACGGCGGCGGTGGCCTGAAAAGAAGAACCTTCAGGTCACTGAATAAAACGCAACAGCGGCTCTTCAGCATACCGGCGCTGCGTAGCATCAGATGGAGACTCAACAATGTCCGGCACCATGTAACGACGCCGGGGACTAACAACATGTGCAGATTTCACTGGCACACAAATGAAATAAAGTTGTTAAAAGCCAGAGAAGAGAACTTATCATATTAAAAAATATATATATTCCGTCAGAGGGTTGCACTGGAGAGTAGGTTGTCAAGGATAGACTGAGTTACAGAAGATGTTTTGGGTACCATGGTGTTGAAACATCAGAAGAACCGGAATACACCAACTCCTTGTAAGCCATGTCTTGAACATGTAGAGGATGGATAAATTGGGAACTGGAGAGGCATGCATAAGAGGCCGTAAGTGGTTCAAAAAAGAGGTGGAAATCAAAGAAGCACTCCAACAGCTGGGTTCGAGGTCCGATTATATCAGAGTGGACATAAATATAGCATAATTGGCTTTTGGGCTGATTCCCACGTCGTCCCTGTCGATGGTGAATTAAGGTTCATAAACAAAAAACAAATAAAATGACATTCCTTTCAGCACAGTACAGATGGCAGCATTTATTTGTAACGTTCGATTAATTTGCAGAGAACATTTTCATTTTAGGCTATTGTGCAAGTGAGTGGGATCGCAACAGTTAGCCTAAAGGGATTTCAGAAGACACGCAAAAATATCCCATGATTGTTAAGAAGAAGACAAGGCAGTTTTCCGACCCCCTGTCGTCTACTTCGGCAAAAATCTTCAGAGTAAGTTGCAAATGTCTTCATCAATTAGCGTTAACTCCTTGTGTCTACCTCCTGCTTGATTCAGGTCCTGTGGGCTACTTTATCTTCCAGAATCACGATTTTCAGTACACCACTCCAGGTGAGAGTCAAATCAAAACCTTGCTAGTTGGCGCTGGTCCAGGATCGCCGTGGGGTGCATTTTAGTAGCAATTAAAATCCTGGAATCGATATCACATACTGTAAAGGCGATGCAGCAGCGAGGTGTATGCTGGCCGTAGGTCCGTGTCCAAAGACCCATAGAAACTGTCCCCGTGTCTGGAATAACGGCGTGGAACCTGTGGTGGCAATAGCTCTGCGCTTATTGGGTACCGGAGGATGCGGCAGCTTCAGCACCATGATTCCTGGGACAGCTCCCAAGCACGTCATACCACATGGAGGGAAGCTGATGCAGGAATGGGGGCGAACAAGACTGCTCGATTTTGGATTAGCCATCTTTTTGATAAACGTTACCATCAAAAGATTCCATCCTTAAAATTTCACCACTGTTCTGAAGTTAGAACTATCAATGCAACGATCTACTCACATAAATTGTTTTCTTTGGGTTGGATGAGAAAACACATAAGGTTTAAATATTGTCTTTACTTTACTTTGAAGTTAATCATTATTAATGATTAGGCATTTCACTTGCTACCGAGAAGGTATCCTAAAGGAACTGGGTCGGCAAGCAGGTCCTCGACCTGAAAACCACTTCAAACCACAACTGGCGCAGAGTCATGCGAAATTGGCAATGGGGCAATGGCCATAATCAAACTACAGTGTCAGCGTAGAACTAACTTGTTTAATAAAGACGGCAATGGGAAATGTTTTACATACAGACTGCAAGAAATTCTTGGCCATTCTACTTCAAATCATCGAACCCTGAAATCGCTCTGTGCTTGCATTGGAAGACTCACACGCCCGTCCTCCTTTTTGGTTTGTTGTGGTGTTGCGTCATATCCGTTCAGCGGAACCCGCGATAGTTCAATCAGTCCACTGGAAGTTAGCAAGAGTGTCGTCTTGGGTTATAGCTGGGCCGTATCGATCCGTATTGAAACTTTTCTCTCCTGAAAGGTTTTGAATTTAGTTTCAGCGAATGTAAAGGATAACGTCTGTCTACAACTAACGTCAAAGGTTAAATTTGTCTTGTGCTGATTTAAAAGGCAGCATGTAACGTTGTAGCTAACGCTAGCTGTTAGGGCTATCCAGCTAAAAATAAACAGATGATTTTCGCTAGATATGGCTCACTAATGTGTTTTGTTCGTTGAAACTGTTCATCGACGCATTGATTAAGTAAGTCAATACCATCAATTAAGTCACTGTTAATGGTTATTTCCCTACGTTTAGCTCGCCTTGGCCCAAAGTGAAATTAGCCAACTTTAGCGTTACTGCTTGTCTTGGTAAGTTACCTAACGTCATGTCATTTGATTGGCACACCTTATGACACACCTGACTAAACTGTATTTAAAAAAATAAAATAACTGTAGTTAGTTCCACAACTTTCTGGGAAAATACTTTGTTGCATACGATTATCCTGTAACTATGTCAACGTTGACGGCTGAGCAACAGCGCAAGATAGAAGAAAATAGACAGCGAGCATTGGCACGGAGAGCAGAAAGACTGGCTCAAGGCACCCGTCAGCAGGATAATGTACCAAGCAGCAACGTGAACGCTTGTAGTGGACCAAATTCTGCCCACTTTGCCGCTCGACCTCCTTCTGGGAACTGTGTCACAGGAGGGCCGTCAAATACAGTGACTAATAGGCCGATAGAGAAGTTTCAACCTGCTCCGACTACTGACACCAAACAGGTATAGAAAAGTAAATTTGATGTCATTTAGTGCTCCGAAATTGCTGAAGTATACTTCAATATTTATACATAATTTTGTTGAATACTTCTTACCAGAATAAATATCGGAAGGGAATATCAGCAGCTCATTTCAGTGTTATGGTGTTGTGTAAGAAACTCTACTGGTGGGCTACAATTTGTCAAATTGTTTCTTTCCTCAGGCTAAACTGATAGAAGCCCTACCCCTTCATAGGGGATCAGAAACTCACCAGAGGACATCGTCTTCAAACCCAAACACTTCTGTCTTCAAACCTCCACAGTCAAACAGTGCCTCCACATTTACACCCCCACAGTCAACAAAGAATTTAGGGTTTAAACCACCACATCATTCATTGAACACTTCAAACTTCAAATCACCTCAGTCTGTGGAAGGTTTAAACTTAAAACTGCCTCAGTCTGCAAACATTTCAAACTTCAGACCTCCAACACAGAATACAAATACTTCAAGCTTCAAACCACTGCAGTCTTCGAACTTGTCAAGCACTGGACCGCCACAGCAAGCTAAGTTAGGTGATGGCTCCTCAGGTGTATCTGGAGCTGGCTACAAGACCGGAAGTTTCTACAGCTCAGGACCTCGCCAGACACCACTACCTACTGCTGCTGCCACTGCTTCTGCTTCTTATGCATCTGTAGAGAAACAGCCACCCAGACCCCCAGACTCAACAAGTGGCCCACCGGTGAAGAAGCCTGCTATTTCAGTGAGAGGGAGATGTGTGTCTCACAGCGCAGAGCGTTTCAGGGTAGAGGTCAGCTACCATGCAGAGCTCATTGCTGTGTTCAAGAACATCCCCTCTAGAAACTATGGTTAGTAGTACATGTGAATTCATCTTGTGGCAGTCACAATGATTGATAATTATATGAAATAGACTGAACAATACACTGAAGCATTGCATTTTTGGGCAATTTGGCAATGTGTACATCATACATTGACACAGTACAAGTGTCAAGCTTTTGTAGGCCATGTAACGTCAGTGAACCATGTTACGGACAGAGTGAAATGGTCTTCCAGCAGAACAGGTATCCGCACAAAACAAGATCGACACGTGTAAACAACCTTGATAAAAACAGATGGATCAAAATTCCCTTACCTCTACAAACCATAAATTGTCTTCCATGAGAAGAATCGAAGGCCAACTCTATGTGCTGATGGTTAAAAAATTATATTCGAGGACTGCTACTGCCGACAAGGGGTGGTGCAAACAGCTCCCTCAGGTGTTGAGGCGGCGCCAATTAAATGCGAGTCGCTGATTTGGTGAAATCATGCCAGTCTCTGTGCCAACTTCGTGTTTACCAGGCTATGATTTGATGGATTTTTCATCCGGAGACATGTTATGCCATTGAAGGAACCCGCCCTGTCCATAACATTGTTCATTGACGTTACTGGCTTGAAAAATATTTCAAAAGCAAAGAAATTGATTAAATCATCCTTTATAAATAAATAAATAAATAAATAAATAAAAGTACCAACACAACAACTTCAGAAAGCAAACATTGACAACACTGATTATTAGACATTTAGAAATTATTAATGATCTTCAGATGATACGTCACTACATTGCTAACCTATCAACTTTCTTCTTTAGATCCTTCAACAAAAATGTGGAACTTCAGTCTGGAGGATTATGGCCAAATGAGTAAGACCAATACTTTTACTGTTTGCACAGAAACTTAGCCTGGCTGACGCCATAATGAGTAAGACCAACGTGTTCGCTGTTTGCACAGAACCTTAACCTGGCTGACACTATACTGCTTGTCAAATCAAATCGAGTCTAACACGGAGGTAAATTACAGAAACATTGTAATCACTTAATGTGTGCTGTAGCAGTTAGTTTCGACAATGATCTATGGAACTGGCTACACTAGACACGACAGCATTAGTCTTCTGAATATTTTTGCACAAGATGAACATGAACCTAGCCCTTTGGTGCTAGAAAGGCTCTGGATGGCTTTTGCTCTTTGTACAGTACCTTAGCTTGGCTGACCAAGTGGAGTTTGAGCATGGGTCCCAAGACTGTTTGTTCACCTCTGGTTTTATGCACTGTTTGTACTGTATACTTCCATGTAGCTTACCCTCATTACTCTCATTAGATTAGATCAGTGAGGGCAGTCATGGACTTGGATAGAGCCTTGAGGATGTGTTAGGGAACACTCATGTAAAGCTGAGAAAAGCATTCCATAACAGAATATAGTCAACGCTCTTATAGTGACTTAGTCTGGGCTTGCCCTTACTTCCTATGACGCGGCACAAAATTTCATGTTCAAGTCACTATGGCCAAGCAGCCTATTTACTGCATATCCGGTCCCAGAATTTCAGGCACCAATGAGAAGCAAGCTTTTACTCCAGGGTGAAGGGAGACGGTTAGTATGTGAGGTTGGCCAGACTAAGCTCGTATGAGCTTTTGTCGCGAAAGCCAGGCTAATAGTGACTCTCTTGTAGGGGATATCTTTTAGTTCATACAGTGAATAGAATTCCTCCTAACCTTCAGATTGCTCTTTTGCCCAGTTCCAGATGTAATACTAAATGTACATGTATATGTAATATGTAGACTTTGAATATTAAGCATAGATAAGACCCTTTCACTAGATCTTTCTCTTACACTACCCTTTACATTTCAAAGCTATAACTCCTTATGAATCGCTGTCTCTGTTAGCATGCTGTCCATGTCCATGTCTCAGAGGCTCCATAAACAATCCTTTGTACTCTTCTTGCCGCAGTGGCGGAAGTTTCCGGCATCTCGGCAGTGGCCCTGAAACCACTGGAGGGGATGGAGGGTCTGGACGTTGCCGTGGCGACGAGCCGTGCGCGGGACGCGGCAGCACTCTCGGCCCTCATGAAGCTGTGTCAAGGCTGGCAGAAGCCCGGCGCCAGTGTCCGTGGACAGTGCGTCCTCACTAGCCGCTCCCGCTTTGAGGTGGATATGCCCTACCAAGCTGATGTCATCGGGGCCTTCAAACAAACGCCCTCCAGGAACTACGGTGAGAGGGACTCTAATGGGGGAGGGATGTCATAGGGTAGTCGAAATTGAGATTTGGATATACAAGGCAAAAGTAATGAATAAAAGCATCATTACAGAAAGTTTTGCAAGTTCGAGGTAATCATAAAAAAACATGAAGTTGTATTATGGGTGTGCAATTGTTTGCCTTCTCTTGTTTTGTACCATCATTTGTATTGTGTATATCGTATGTGTGTGTTCATTTGTATTGTGTTTATTGAATAAAATGCTCATTGCTGTTGCATGATCATTGCCATTACTGACACTCAATACTCTTGTTTCAGACATGAAGAGCAGGAAATGGAGCTTTCTGCTGGAGGATTATGGGAAACTCAGTGAGTATGTGCACTTACGAGTGCTTCTGGGAAGACGCGCGCTTATCTCAGCCTCTCATCGGAGGTGCTTTATGAATATGACGGCTCTCCCTCCTCGCCTGGCACGCCTCTCTTGCTTTCCAAGACCCTAATCCTCACCCTCCATATGTCTTCCCCGACAACTCCGCCGCTCCTGTGATTTCGCCATGAGCCTCCCAGTCCTGTGCCGCGTCATTTAGCAGACTCTATTATCCGCCGACAGCCTGCCTGCCTGCCTGCCACTTTGACTTAGAGTAAAGCAAAGGCATTTATTTCAGCGGGACAATAAACAGCGTGCTCATTTTGGGGGATAGAGATGGAGACTGAGTCTGGCCCAACGGCGTGCTCTGTTTTGTAGACTTTAAAATATTCTGGAATATGAAGCGAATGATCAAGACAATATGGAGTCTTTTCTGTCAGGGCTACACCTGTTTCCCTCTCAAGTCTAATTGGTGTGTTTCATTTATTAAAGCTCAGTCAGTTAATGTAACTGTGAGCCAAATACTGATGTCAGCAGGGGGGTAATTTCTGTCAGAAGTGCACTTAATTATTCCTATTTGCTAACATGCATTGTTATTTATCCAGTTACTACTCTCTGTGCTTTATTTAACCTCATTTAACATTCACATTTAGAAATTTGACTGATTTACCCATTTGTCTATATTTACATGATGTTACTTATTTACTTGTTTTTTTGCAGTGGAGGTGCTGAATGGCATCTCATCGGTGGAGGTTGAGCCCTTGCCTAGGGCGGTGGTGCAGACCTTCTCTGCCCAGTTTGAGAAGAGTGTGTCCCGAGAGTCAGGGGCCAGCGAGGCCCCGGATGCCGACCTGTCAGAGGTGGATGACACCCTCGCCAAGAACCTCATGCCCTTCCAGAGAGTGGGTGTTAGGTAGGTGCTTCTTACCTGTGTTTTGATTGACTAGTTAAAATGTCAGCAGATTTTGATTCAGTGGCAAAAGTAGCAGATGTCAAAGCCATGTTGCCATGGCCTAATATAAGAAATTAGTAAACAAGATGGAGGCAAAGAACTCCTCAGTGTGAAGCATCTTTATAAGGTATCTCGGCTCCAAAATTTCTTGAAATATTTCAAGAAAAAATTGCTTCCCTTTACTGATGGCATTTTCTTTGTTGTCTTTTTATACATCATTCTACTTCGCTTTAGGAATGTCAATAAAAGCGAAGGTTCGTACCTGTGTTAGTGTTGTGATTGGCTGCCCTACAGTAGATGTCAGTAGTTTGTGATCTGAGTTTTGATTAGCTGGTAATGATGCCTGATCATGTGTAAAAGCACTACACTTCCTAGTTGATTGGATCATACTTATTTTGTCCAGATATCCTACCAGATGACCAAGAAGTGGGCGTTTGTATTATCTTACTGTATCTTGAGTAGTGTTACTGCAGCTGCCCTGCCTGGTCCAAAGATTTATATGTGTGTGCATCCTTGCCATATCGCTTGTTTGTTGACTCAGCTCAAGTCTAGACACAGCGCTGCTCATCCAAATGCAATGCAAACAGAGGGGATTGGTGCAAAGCCAGTGAGGCCCTAGCTGAGCTACATACCGAGGGCTTGTAAGAACGGGATTAATTAATGGGTTTAATAGTCTGAACTGAATGGCTGGGTAATGGCATCTGATTGAATTACATTAATAATGGCTTCAGCTTCTCTCCGGTATGGACATATTTTTTCGAAACGTATCATATTTCCTCCATCAGTTCAATCTTACATTGACACTTTGGCAGGTGAGAATACTCGTATTTAAGGAGTGCTCTTGAAATGCACTCAATAGAAACTCTGCAAATCAAATTACCATTAAATATCCAATCATTCGCACAGCGTTGAAACGTCAGTCATCTCTATGCACCATAAGTGTTAAAAGTATTCTGAGTGCTCCGGTCATCTCTGGGTTTAGTCTCTGAAGAAGTAGCCCAACTGTGAAACATCTCTGAGTCAGCGGCCTTGAGTATATGCTGTCTGTACCCCCCCCCCACCCCCCCATCTGTGGCTTTATTATTCT
>JASCQY010000071.1:1620000-1625000 GCA_030264315.1 Sardinella tawilis
GTAGCATTGTTTGAGCTAATTTTTTGTCAGCTCCTTGTACTCGACCACTGCTTCCACTGGGATGTTAGGTTTGGGCGTGCCGGCGTATCCCTTTAAGCCAGACAGCCAGCAGATCGCAAGTGAACTACAGCCTTAGTCAATTGACTCATTTGAGATAGTTGGCTGTTTGGCTGGCATAAAGAAATGCATTCTGGGAGATTTTTCATGAGGCATAAGAACATGATGTTGCTTTTGCCCAATAAAAAAAAAAGTCCCGCAGAGTTAGTCAGCGAGCCAACCAGGACAAACACACCCAGAGTCCTCTTTAAACACATGCAGTGAGGCGCATTCACCTGGTCTTCTTCACAGCAATGTTGCTGCTTAGCTTCTCCAGGCGGTATTCGCCGGTGTCGTGGTTGACTATGAGGATGCATTCCTTCATGTAAGGCCGCTTGGAACCTTTGAACACGGTCACTGGGGCTGTGGAGCCCTGGGGTGGGACAAACACACAGCCACAGATATCAAAACCACATCACTGACACACCCTGACAAGAGAACAGCGGTTATTTTACTCTCAGATCAGAGGATGGCAAATTAATGCAAAAAAAAAAAACACTTCATAGATGTGTTAAAATTTCTTCATACAAGAACCCTTACTCTCAGAATTTTCTATATGATCTCATTCTGTAGAGTACTTAAAGTGTTCCTTTCTGCATAATAGTGGCAAAAATGCACAGTTGCAGTAACTGACATATTTTCAAAAAGATGGAAAGGTATATTGATTTATTCATCAGTCTGTAACATAAACTGAAAAAAAAGAAACCCTTAAATATACAAAACAATATCATACCTCAAGGTTTGGCAGTGTGATGGTGACCTGTTCCCCCTTACCAACCTCTAACTCACCCTCACATGTTGTGTCAATAGAGGCTGGTTTGAAATCATCTGAAAAACAGAGCACATCTTTTCAGCACCCTGAATAAGCTACATACAGTAGTACACAATTCAATAAGTGAAGTCTAAGCTTTCGATGAGTAATCATGGAAAAGAACAGAGAACATCATTTGCACAGCATACATTTTTCCAACAGATGGTGCTAGAACACCATGTTCAATGAAGCGAAATCCCTACATAAGCGTTCCCCTTACACCATCTGTTAGCTTATGGTTAACGTTTCGATTAGGATCCGTGAATATGAACATGGTTTACAAAGGATTGATTATTCAATCTAATGATTCAACGACCAACGAATGTTAAGGAAACTGTCCATTCACATAACTTTCTCTGATTTCATTCCATTTTAGCGATCAAGCAAACACAGACGCCATAGCTGGCCAGATAGAAGCCTGAAGCAAGATTTAAGAAATTTAACAACTCGTTTTCAGAAAAGACCACGTTAAAGCCATTGTCAGCGTGGTTGGCAGTAGTTTAAAAAAATGCTATACAAAATAAAAAGGATGCACTTACATCGAACCGTGTGGAATGCGCTTTTAGGCTGTTTCTCAAACGTCTCTCCCAATTTGAGAATGTGTTCTTGATTATCAAAGTTTGAGTAGGCTGTTCCATTCATTCTAAATAAAGTTTAGTACCATATGTTTCTAACATGTAACTTTCTACTTCCATTCAAGACCTTCTATGGCAGAGGCAGCCACCTCACTCCTAAACCCGACGTTTGTGTTTCCTGTGTTTTGATTGGCCCAATAATTTCAACGTCCTGTCAACGACACTTCATTATGCATTTTCTCGTTTTACGATTCGCTAAAACCACTATCAGTCATTGCTTCCGAACACTCCGGGTGGAAGAACTTGTGCTGCCGATTAGCTGCTTAAGCAGGTCCAGGACCAGAATTCATGGTTTGTTTCTTGTGCTTGCACCCACAATGGGACTACAAATATCTGATTCAAGGTCAGATGCAAATGCTCGTAACTGAGTAGGGACCACTGATCTCTATAGAATACCTATAGTATTCTTTAGAGATCAGTGGTAGGGACCACAACATTCAGGCGGAAGTAGGCCTAACCTGTCTCCCTGCCTCCGTCATCACGTGGCAATGTCTAGTGCGTCAACCTGTTCACAGTTTGATGAATTTGCTGAATTTGTGAATTTCATTTAAAAGTAGGCTAGGTCTGGGTCTAAGCTATACTTTCAAGTTAACTACTGTAATGCTTAATAGCCTATATTAAACAAATGAATAAATAAGTAAACAAGCAAGCATATAGGCCTAGATTCATTTATTTTTATGTAGCCTAACCTAAATAGAGGCTATGAATATCCTATAGATAGGCCTATACAGTACATAGCCCTTTGAGTGACTGACTTCAACAAAAAACAAAGGGAAAAAAGTAGCTAGGCCTAACTTGTTTTCTTTTTGAATGGTTTGGTCAGATGTTTTAGCTATCACAAGCCATTAGCCTAGACTAAGATTAAAGATAGAATAGGCTTAATAGATCGACCTATATAACCTATTATAGGCTAGGCCTAAGGCTTGTTTGTAACCTTGTGAGATGAAATTTTTGAGGCATTGATCTATTTTCCAACAGTATTGGCTAGAATGGGCTGTAATTTCTATGAACAATGTTCCTGCAGTTTTTTGTTTGTTTGTTTGTTAAAATGTGGTTCCCTAAATCAACCAGGATCAGATCCTATCAAACACCTGCTATAACAATATCAAGTATAAAATGTAGTGTGTTTCTAAACGTTTCTGTATGTTTGTTTCTGATAATCAAGTGTCATGTATAAGTCTATCCACTCACTGGCGTTATGACTTTATCGTGGGCCTGTACGTAGGCTATTCAGATCACTTCGTGTTGGTGAAAAAAACAACTAGACCTACAGGGCAAGCCATAAGACTGAAACTGCCACAAATATAGATAAATAAATAAAATATGATTGAGATAACCTATCATTGTTGAAATGCTCTGCACCACACAGCTCTGATGGGGTGAAATCAGCTCATGTTCATCCTCCAACTGTTAATTAATCTTAAGCCCTTAAAACCTGCTGCCAGCACACTTTTGTGGACATATGTCTCGCTCGAACAATGGAAGATCTGAGACGGCCCACAGGGAAACAGGATTTTCAGGGATCACAGATCTGGAGATTCAGGGTAGAGGAATGTTCCTGTAGCCTATACTGTTAATTTCAATGAAACATTCCTTTGAAAGTATACCGCACAATCACAAAAATATTCCCCAAGTGCCAGCTGAAATTCATTGCTTAACACAATGATAAACATTGCCTAAACATTATTACTTGAAGGTAGGCTCAGACTCGAGCCATTGCTTAAGGAGGGAGATAAAGGGGACCATATGATTATTTATTTCAGGAATGGTCTGTGTGAAAGCTAAAATAACTCATCACATTTTGAATGTAAAATACCTTTGTTTGCATCTTCTCATGATCGGCAACACTAATACATTGGTTCATCCGTGGAATTTAAGACTTTTATCTTCATCCATGTGTGTGTGTGTGTGTGAGAGAGAGAGAGAGTGAGAGAGAGAGAGAGAGAGAGAGAATGTATATATTCAACATCTTGCTTGAGTGCTCTGGGACTGTGTACACATCACAGTGTCCATGGCAACATTTTCAAGTTCATGGTGGTGCCAGTCGGCCAGTAAAGAGACTCCCCGTAGCGCAGTAAGTTAATACCCCTTCCGCAAGCGCCGTCCCCAGTCCCTCGTCTCCAGTAGACTTTATCAGCCAGATCGGGTGTCAGATGGTGCAAAGGGATACTGGTGTCAGTGTTTTATGTGTGGGTCCATCCCAGGTTGTATTTCATGGGGTGATCCTGAGGGCCGACTCAGTGCTGTGGAGCCTTTAATTCACACCAATGGGTGAAAGGGATTTTTTACACTGTGCACTCAAAAAATATCATAAAATATATAATAATAATAAAAAAAAAACGTTTATACCATTGTCTAATTAATATTACAATCATAGTTAGGACTATTAGATGATAGAATACTGAAATAAAGATTCATTTGATCATGCATGGCTCCCACTTTCACACACTTTCAAAAATGAAACCTCCCTATTCCCATACAGTGGCGCAGGGGCGCATGCTTTTGAGTGGCTTTTTTTCCCCTCCTATCGGCCAATCAGCACCACAGCCAGCGCTTGCTGTGTAGTTTCCAAGGAGACCTAGGAGAGGGTGCACAGTAGCGCCAGGCAAGCTACTCATACAAAGTGTTGAGTTACCGAGAGTAACTCACAAAGGGTCTGTCAGAGAGATATATAGCGCTTCGCATCAATGGTAGAGTAAAAGATGTAGAGAAAAACAATGATGATTAGAATCAGCGAACATAGGAGCGCGCGCGCGTGAGGTTCTGTGAAGCGTTGCGAAGCACAGAAGGTTGAACAGAGAGGCTGTTGCCTCCAGATCCTGCTTTGAGGGGGGTCGGCGACACACTCTGGGAGCCCGTTTGAGACTGAAAAGTAAACGTCGTCTGATAATGTAAGTAACAGATTTTGTCTTTATGTGGGTCTATGTCTGGCGACCTGATTCCTTTACGAGATAATGTTCTGAGCTTTGCTATAGGTAGCCTAATAACAATATAGGGTTAAATTAATTGTCGAAGCCCATTGAGTTTCAGTTTGCCCGACAACGCCTGCGGTCGGCTTCATATGGTCTCGCAGACCATCGACGGTCATGCATGCGATGAGGGCAGAGGCGTCAGAGACGCCTATAAAACATGTCCCTTTTGTACATTTTACGGGGTGGTAGAGTTAGTCCATCTTCACACGGACCGTAGCCTGAACAGAACATCTCTGGTCGACAGGACATCGAAGACTACCCTACATATTACGGAGGGAGGTTTTATGATAGCATAGGCTATCAGGTGTAACGTTTAGTCATGCTCCGCAGGTAGCCTGGACTGCTATGTAAATTGTCACTTTCCTGTTTGCTTAAATTCACATTTGGCTCTCATTTGCTTTAGTTTCACTTATGCTCTCACTTGCCCATGACTCTATGCAGAAGGCTATGATGTGTAGCCTAAACACGTAATTTGGCAGTGACATT
>JASCQY010000071.1:1630000-1642500 GCA_030264315.1 Sardinella tawilis
ACTCACAGTGTAGTAGATCAGCACTTTTTATATTACTAATTGGGATTACATCCATATTTTAATGAGACAATTTACTATTAGAATAGGAAATCCAGAATGGAGAGAAAGTCTAAGAGGAAATGAATTTGCTAGACAGAAAATAGCTCCTGATGTGCATAGTCTAGTGTACTTCATTTTAATAGAAACCAGTTTATTATTAGCATCAAATTGTATAAGTTTCAGCTGTAGTGTTTGCATCTTTAGTTTGCATGGCCCAGGTTATGGAAACACGCAATTATGAATGAAGAAAGTTGATTGGAAATCTAACTGGTTAGTCCCTTCTCATTACCAATCCAATTCAAATCCAAATTACCAGAATCCAAAAGGTGTCAGTAAGGATTCCACACACAGTCCTCGCCTTTTGTTCTGTGATCCCTGTCAATTACAGGTGAGGATTTAAATCTAAAACGTTGAGCTGAGAGAGACCATTTACTCTGGTCTGAGCACACGAGACGTCAGTTGTCAGAGCCTATGCACACATCTCCTCTCTCTCTCTCTCTCTCTCTCTCTCTCTCTCTCTCTCTCTCCTGTGACGGATGAGAGGCAAGGAACATGGAGGAAAATGAATGCAGGGGTGGGGCATCAGGGCTAGGAGGTCACTTAATAAAATGCTAATACTAGCACTTACCATCCACACCCTGTCAAGCAAACACAGTCTCCCGGGACTCAGGATGCGGGGAAAGCTGACTGGAGAGTTCAGCTGGGCCTTTGCTTTATTTGGTGGATGTGCCACACTGCACGTCATGCTCCACATAGCCGACAGAACGTTGAATGCACAGTGTTTGTATGATCTACAGATTAAGGAAGATTAGGATTGGGATAAATAATGTTAATGTAGCCTATTGTACATATTAAAAATACTCATCTAATTGAGATGTGTTTATTTTACTTTTTTTCTATTATTATGTTGGAACATTCAACACAAAGCCTCATTGTCATCCTGTCCTTACTTCGGCCTAATTTGTTTACATGTTTATCAGAAACAGAAAACTGCTACTTTCAATGTAGTTGTACACTGTATGTGTGTGCTGTATTACTTTGTTATTTAAGGGGATTTATCAAACTAAATAACTGAGCAACTTGAGCTTTAGCTGTAGGCTATTCCAATCAAACTAGATTTTGTTGTGATGCTAACCAAGCCTGTAATTTGTCTGAGCCTAAGCTCTGTGGGAGTCGCTCCCACGACCTCAACGTTGATAAAACCTTGCACTAACAGCTGAGTCACGCGTGTGGCTCACTCCAAGCAGCTGTGGCTCAGGCAGATCAGTATCCTCCTACCCCCATCGTCCCCGAGGCCAACTACCTGCCAAAGCATCACCTGACGGCCTTAAGTCCCACCACACATGCCAAGTTTTAAATGAGGTAATGCAGTGACATCTGTCGCGGTGAGACGCCAGGAACTCTGTGTGTGTGGCTGCGGATCGGACTGGAGTCACTTGCGGTTTTTGGGCTAATCACTCAGGACTAGTCATTTGTTGGCCAACGCATATGGGGGGTAAATTTCATCAGGAAGCTCATTGATCACAGATGTGGGACTCTACCGCCACACAGAGATGTGGGACTCTACTACCTACATGGTATGATGAAATCAAGAAAATAAACAAATATAAAAGTAGATCAAATGTAATATAAATAGAGGCTTTAAATAACTATAAAATATAAATAGAAACCTTAACATAACACTATAGAATAAACTGTAGATGAGAATTAGGTAAAAATCATGATCAATTATGAACCAAGATGATATAATTTCTTCATTGGTCACATGTTGGTCACTCACAGACACACGTCCTTCCTTCCCCTTCTCTAAACACAAAGTCAAAGTCGCAGCACATCCACCCTAATCTGTCTTGCGCTCAAATTGCTCTGAAGCCGCTGATGCCAGCTAACAGGGCTTACTGGCAGTGATGTTTGGGAGGCTGAGCTGGGCAAATATTACCCAGTGTGCATAGCATCTCCTGGGACTGCCCATCAAGCTAATAGCAGCCGCAGATTAGCCCCTCTGTGTACACTTAATCCATCACAGCACATTAGTAGTGGCCCACATTAGCATATTTTAACACAAAAGGCAAAATGCTTCTCATGTGGAATGATGCCTAGCGTTTGGTCTTATTTACCTGCCAGCACACACATACATGCATTGCACGCACACACACACACACACACACACACACACACACACACACACACACACTGACAAGGAGAAAATCTCACACCATGATTCTGTCTCTCTCTCTCACACACACACACAGATGAAACACATACACACATACATCCTCTCATACACACACCACGCACCCTCAAAGGCAATCACACACACACACACACACACACACAGGTTTATCGACAGTCAGTGGTATCATTTGTGCCCCGGAGGTAGAGCAGTGAGCTGTCACAATGAGGGCTTCTGAGTGGCTGTTGTTTTCCTTGACTGCAGATGGCTGCTGTCTGCTCATTTGGGGGTTAGTCAAGGGTGAATATATAGTGAGGTCTCCAGCTGCGAACCTCTCACACTCCAGCTGCTACTCACACACACACACATGCACACACAGACTCTGTGGTCAGTTTATGTGTGTGTGTGTGTGTGTGTGTGTGTGTGTGTGTGTGTCGCTTTGCAAGGCTGTATCAGTAGGCTAGGATGTGATGTGGTCAAGAGTGTATGTAATTTATATCCATGTTTGGTGTGTATAATGTCCTGGTATGTTGGTGCTGTGTATGTGTGCACATGCATAATGTGTTTTTGACTGGTCTTCATATTTATGTGTGTGTATATATCTGCATGACTGTGTGTGTGTGTGTGTGTGTGTATTTGGCATATCTTCAGAGGCTCATATGTGTGCTAAGATAGTAAGTGTGCATAGAGGCCCAGCAGGGGTCTCTCCATCTCTGAGTGAGTTTGAGGGACTGCATGACTCGGACGCCCGCAGGCAGAGCCGGCCCCGAATCCCCCAGCCTCCACACACACAAATAAATATACACACACATATACCATTCCTTTTTCACTGGCCCACTGACCACATCCACACCCGATAGCTCTTCACAGTAATTACCCAGCATCCTACACTCCAGGCAGGGTAGTACACCAAACTGTGAGGGTTATTTGAAATTATTAGCCTATAGGAGGAAGAGACAGGAGTTCCCATTAGCCAAGAAAAATACTGAGTCTTATTGATTATATTTTGCTTTTATGTTGTTGATTACATTATTGAACTTCTCACCTATCTGTCTTATGTTTCTGCCAATATTTTGAGTAAAGGCCAGAGGCTTTTCTGCCAGTATTCAGAGTAAAAGAGGGCTGTAGCCTACTTCAAGGCTGTTGGGAGTTTTTAGGTCTCAAATCTGTTGTTTTGCATTTCCTCCTGTCTGAAGGTTATGGAAGTAATAAAATAGGCTACGTCTGGAAATGGTGCCAGCAAGAAGGATTTGGGGTATTACTTGTGTTGATATTTTAACAATGCAATCCTTTACTTGGTCCCTACCTGCATGACTTATGATGTCATTGGTCTGCCCCACATTTTGTTTTTCTGCCTGCAACTTTTACGCTCCTTATGTCGAGTTCTCCAAACAATCGGTGCTCTGAAGTGATAAGCCTTAAACTAAAGACAGTTCTTCGGAGCTTTAGATCTTGTATCAGTCAAGACAAGCTGGCAGCAGTTTCTAAGATGGATCTGTAACTGTTGTCTGCATTAGGAACAAACAGGAGAAGCTGTCCTAAGCAGGGCAGGATGTTTAGCTCTCCTAATGCCGAACACACCCATCGAGTATTTAGATCACACAGTCGAGCATTTCCATCTTACTTTCCAGATTCCAGTAATCCTCTGATAAAAGTTCTAGACAGCCATGTTGCGTTAGGGTGTCTGGCTTGTCACAAAAGGGCTGTTGGTTTGATCCCTGACCAGAAGACGGCGGCTGAAGTGCCTGTGACCAATGCATGTTTCACTAATTCACCAGTGTATGTTTCACTAATTGGGGTTAATTCCGACACCAAATTTCTCTCGCAGGATCACAAGAATACATAGACTTATTCAGTAGACCGAATCTGTAACAGTTCTATATTGAGAACAAACAGAACTGCTGTGTCCTCAGCAGGTTTAACTCTGCTTGTTCCAAGCACTCTGATTGAGTATTCAGGTCACGTAGAGTTTGCCTTTGTCCCTTTTTTTTCTTACCAGGTTGGAGATAATACTCTAAGGAGCTGATTTAGCAAAGTGACGGCAGGTAAAGGGGTTAGCGAGGGGGTCCCCATGGTGACATGTTAGAATATTAAGCATTTCAACGGTCACCTTAATCTCAATCTGCTCTCTCTCTCTCTCTCTCTCTCTCTCTCTCTCCCTCTCCCCCTTTCTCTCTCCCTCCCTCTCTCTCCCTCTCTCTCCTCTTCTGCCTCTCCTTACATCTGTCTCTCCCTGAATTTTATTCTCTCTTTTTCTCCACATTTGGTAATTTCTCTGCGATTTGCTGAATCCATGATTAAAAGAGGACTTGGGACACACATGTAGTCCATTCCGAGATATCCCCGTTATTCCCGAGGGCAGGCGCAGGCTTCCGTGGAGCATAGTGGATCCGTATGGAATGGTGCGTGAAACGTGACCTCTGCCGACTTCCTTTGGAACCCTCCACTGAATAAGTGATGCCGTTCTCCCTCGTTTGATTTGAATAAAAGGGAATAAATTGAGCACGGCTCTCTCCGTCTTCTCATCTCTGATATTCTCTTTAGTTGCTCGCCCCTCGCTCTAAGGGTAAAGGACCGTGGGATTTTAAGATATCACCTTTCTCTCGCAACACACTTGACACACACATAATCCTCTAACCCCTTTCATTTAGAGGAAAATGTCTAGATCTTTCAAGGCTTCTTTTATTCTTGCTTAGCACCCTCATTATTTTCCTCTCTGCCTATACAACATCTTAAACCAGTGAGAGAAAAAAATGGCAATTCACTCATGGTCCTGTATTTTAGCATTGTTAGAATTTAGGAGTGTCGCCTCAAGACTTCAAGACTTGCTTCCACAACAGAAAACACAACGCAGAATTCAACTAAATTCAGCTTAACTCCAACAGCATGTACATACTGTATTCTCTTGCATTACATCTTTATTATATCAGCAGCTTTGAAAAAAAATAACACTGACGTTAAAAAGAATCTAGAAAAAAGTTTCGAAGAGAATGCTAAATGAGGCTGCACTTGCGGTAGTAGCCACTGTTTTTTTCCCCCATTCCAGCCCCCTTCCTAATGGCTTCCTAATGGGCCATTCCGTGACCAGTGGAGGACCATGGATGGAAACATGGGAAAAGAAACAATGACTCCTACTGTAAAGTGAATTGGAATCAGTTTGCTGAAGCCAAGCACAGGGTTTTAGTTTTAGGAAGCGCTTTACTGAACATTTGTCCGGTAAACTGACCAAAGCGAACATACAGTAAGCTCTGCCTGAGGCGTAGTTACTGTAGGAGACATGCATTGATCTGAGTTCCAGGCACCTTGAGGGGATAATAGGTGTGTTTTATTGAACACAGGAGCAAAGCTCAAAGCAAGAACAGTGAGTGTGGCTGACGAGGGACTGCTGTAGAAGGCTCACAGCATTGACACACGGCTTACAGAGAGACATCCATTTGCTAATGGGAGTGGTGGGTGAAGGATGGACTTGGCTTCTCCTCTCCGCTCTTCTCCTTTTCTCTCTCTCTCTGGACTTCTTCTCTTCCCTCTTTCTTTTGCTCGTTACTTCCTCTGTATTCACTCTGTCCTACCCTCTTTTACCCTCTAATTCTGCTCCTTTTCTCATGCCTTCTCTCCCCTGTCTTTATTTGTTTCCCTCACCATCCTTTCCTCTATCCACCTCTCTTTTTTCCTCTTTCCTTCTCCTTCTCTCTACTCTTTCTCTTTCTCTCTCATTCTTTGCTCTTCTTCTCTGCTCCCCCCTCCACTCGCTTCCTTCCTTCCTTCCTTCCCTCTCTTTCTCTCTCTCTCTCTCTCTCTAACCATCTTATGTTTTCTGTCTATATACTGCTTTTTTCCACCCACTCTTCCCACTTCTTCTCTCCTCTCTTCTCTGTATCCCTCCTTCCCCATCCCTCCTCCTCACTCCCCCTTTTTTCTCTCTGCCCTCCCTCTCTTCTTTTCCATCTTTCTTCTCCTTCCCCTCTTCCTCATTCATCTATTTGGTAAGGAGGTGACTTGCGCTCTGATGCACTGAATATTGCCGCCCGTAATGACCACCATCTTTGATTTTTTCTTTCTCGGCTGAAGGGTCCCCTATAAGCCCCTTCTTTGTTGTGTAAATAACAGCCTCTCAGAAGTAGCCGGCTCTCTCCTCCGCTGCCCCTGCAGCCACCACAAACATGACTTCATCTCAATGGATGTGAGCAAGGGGCCATTCATTTACCGTTTCCGGATTTTTTACTGTTGTATGCCTATGGTCCCCTTACACAAAACACCCGTCAATCATAGTGTTAGACTCTGCTTGGGTTTGCCTCCACCACCATCTCTGTTTGAATGGGGATGTGGAGGGAAGGAGAGGGAGAGAGAGAAGATGGACAGATTTTGAGAGAGAGAGAGAGAGAGAGAGAGAGAGAGAGAGAGAGAGAGAGAGAGATGAGAGCATAGAAGAGGAGATACAGAGAGTGAGAGGTGGAGAGTATGAAAGAACAGACAAGGAAAGAGAGAGAGAGAGAGAGCACAGAGTGAAGGAAAATAAGAGGGGAAAATATTGAAGTATTGATCCCTGTGCTGTGGGGTCCTTGTGAAACTCAGGCAGTCTCTGAGGCCTGAGGGCTAGTCAGCAGAGGCTACACACTGGCATTTGTTATCAGGCAGCTGATGCACTCAACCTGGGCTCGCCTTTCACCACACAACACTGTGTGTGTGTGTGTGTGTGTGTGTGTGTGTGTGTGTGTGATAAAATGAGAGTGTTTGTTGAGATGAGAGAGCGTTTCAATGCGGCTATGGATTCGTCCATAGCAATGTGTCAGTCTGGCTGCTTTCTATGGCCTTGAATAGTGTGTGTGTGTGTGTGTGTGTGTGTCTGTGTTTGTGTGTTTATGTGACGAGATAGAAAGATGGAGAGGGAGAGAGGGAAAGTATTTTGTCACACAGCATACAAATCAAGAGAAAGATGCTCTCCCCTCTAGTTATGTAAACTGTAAATCAGCCTGTGTGTGTGTGTGTGTGTGTGTCCATTTCACCCATCAGAGGCTCATAATGATGCTTTTCCACGTTGCATGCAGAGTCACTGACCTTGTCATCTTTACTGAGCTCCTGCACTAATATGATTGATGGCAGACTGGCAGTGGCTGCTGTGGTAACGGTCTCAGCCACACTTTTACAGACACTGTTGAGTGGAAGTGATTTTGTGTGTGTGTGCCTGTGTGTGTGTGTGTGTGTGTGTGTGTGTGTGTGTCTCCGTCTGTCTGTCTGTGTGTGTTCTCAGTAAACAAACTCCCGTGAAAATGACAGCAGGAGTTCTGTTTGCGAACATCCGGAAAGACGAGCGAGGCACATTTGCCGGCGAGGCAGCTGGAGTTGTTTTCCCGCTAGCGTAGGAGAAGGAGGAGAGCTCCACCGGCCGTATGGATTCTCCGCAGAGAGGGAGAGAGAGGAAGGGAGAGAGTGAGAGATTGAGGAAATTGGATTTCACAGCAGATGCAAGCATTGGCGTCAGGGAAAAAAGGCTCTCTGATTTGATGTACTGTGTGTGTGCGTGTGTGTGTGTGTGTATGTGTGTGTGCTTGTGTGTGTGTGTGTGTGTGTGTGTGTGTGCTTGTGTGTGCGCCCTGTACAGTGGATATGATTACGTTAACTCTCTTCCACTGCAGAGAGAACGTTTAATCAAGAGTCTCCGGTTCCCCTATCCCAGCTGGAAGATCCATAGTCGACGTTCCGAGGTGGGAATTCTCAGCACCGCGACCGCGTCAACCTATTGGCCTTACATAAGTGACACCATTACCCCCTTGTCCCCCCTAATATTCCCACCCAGGCAACACGCAGATCATCAAACCCCTCCTGTCATGCTAATGGAACACGGATAATTAGGTCATATCGGTTTCGTGTGAGGAACGGGCACAGTATACTACTGTAATGGTGTACATTAGCGCAGATGTGGGGCAGCCAGCGGGAGTGTGCATGCATGGCTCTCAGAGATACAGAGAAATGTTATGTAAATGATTGCTGACATATTAACCTTTGGTCTAATTTGTGTCATTGTTGTCATTGAACACCCATAATGAGGTTGTTTGGGTTTTGGGTTTGATTCAGACAACAGTGCCGGCGCACTGCTGTGTCTGAGAGCGAGGGAGAGCGGAGGCTAAAAATAGTATGCATATTTGTGTGTGTGTGAGTGTGTGTGTGTGTTTGTATGTGTATGTGTGCGTGTGATGTTTTTTTGTGGTGGGTGAGATGATGTGAATCGATTCTGTCATGCTGTGTGTGACCTTCACTGGAGGTCAGTGGGTTTGGTGCAGGTCCATGTGTGCGTGTGTGTATGTGTAGAGTGAAAGCACCCAGTCTAACCACTCAGCTCCGCTCCATTTTCTAAACCTGCAGACTGGACAGCCATGTCTTCCCATGTCCTCCGCATACTCTGTATATTCTGTATAGACTATATCAGTGACCTTCCCAGAAGTCATTCACCATGCCTACACTATAGACTATTAATACACATATTTATTTATGAAGATGTCTGCTAGTACTACCTGTTAGCTGTAATAACTCTGTGTCCTTGAGCTTGGCTCTGTTGGAGGTCAAATAACACTGGACCACATAGGGGTAGACCCTGGAGCACATACAGTTGGGACCGAAAAGTATAGAGAGAACATACAGTGCAGTATGTCATTGGGGTATTTCTGACGACGTGCCCAACCGGATCCAGCAGATTTTGAATTCTGAAGGGCATGACAGTGTTGAGTGTTGTAGGGCAATTGAATTGCTTTAGACAACAAACATTTAATGTTTGTTAACATATTTCCACAAATGGTGGCATGTTGCTTTAAAGCCAATCGCTACTGTTTGGCCGTGACTTCAAGCAATCACTACTGTTAAGCCGTGACGTATGTAACGCGCTGGAATGCATCGTTTGAATTCTCCATTCACTAATTTGCTCGTCACAATTATGAGACGAAGCAAACTAAGCTAATTCGCTTGTTTCCTGAGTACATGTAGATGGTGGAAGTAAATGAAATTGACTGAAAGGCCATACATGTATTTGAGCCACGTGATGATCTTACCTTCAAGGTTAAAGCCTCCACATGCTACAGCCTTACATCATTCCGCAATAGGACATTGCACTGTGAAATTCAATTTAAACCTCCTCTATGCTATCCCACAGCTTAGTATGAATACAAAACAAGGTTGAAGGACCAAAGAAAATTGAAACACAAAATGTACATGTCATGATGCAAGCATGACACACACTTTGATACTGTTGTTATCTAATGTGACCTCCAGGATACGGATCAAGGTCGTCTTTTCATACGTAGCCGTGGCGATTGCACGCCAGTGTAACAGGATGAGGTGCTTGAGGAAGTGTGGAAATGTGATCGTGTGGTGAAGAAACACACACGCACACACACACACACACACACACTGTGTGAACACGGTGTAGAAACATAAAACTCGAACACACCGTACCGAGGCGTCAACGCAACATCTGCCAGCTATCACGCACCACCACCACCACTCCCTTGCGTGCACACACAGACACACACACTCACACACCAACATCTTTCACATACACACTCTCTCTCTCTCTCTCACACACACACACACACTGTGTTTTCCTGTGTGAATGAGATTTCTCCTCAGAGGAAGAATATGGAACACATCCCAAGTTGTCCCTCTCCCCTCACACACACACACCGACACACACACACACACACACACACACACTTTATGACAGCATGGCCAACGAGTGGTGCGTGAAATCTCTCTCCTAGCACAGCATGACGCAAATGTTTCACGTCTATGCCGTTCAAATCTGTGTGTGTGTCGGTGTGTGTGTGTTGCATTGGAAAGGCATGCATCACTGTGCTAAAATGACTTTTTCCGGCTGACATAAATGTGAGAAGAGGGATACCTTCCCTCTTTCTCTCTGAAGAATCCCTTGTAATGTCATTGTGTATGTGTGTGTGTGTGTGTGTCTGTGTGTGTGTTTCTGTGTGTTGGCTAACAGCAGTGACTCTCCTATCCCTTACACAAAGTTTCTGTGAATGTGTGATATACGGTTGCTTAAAAATACAATTCTACCTGTTTCTCTGACCTACATTCGGTCTAGTCTGTTGGTGTGTTCGCTTAGTACTCGGGGCTGCGTCAGGGGACATTTTCTGCCCATAGGGGGACAGGAGACACGGTTCCACAAGGTTCTGCCTGTAGCTTTGCACTATGGTTACTGTTATGGTTAACGATAACAGACAACAGTAATACTATACTAACAATAACTAGCAATTACATCATGCTATGCTGTACTGTACTAGTATAAGATACTACACTGTAAAAAAGAAAAATGAGTTAAACAAGTTAAGTAAGCATGACTAGTCTCTTTCAAGTTATGTTAAAGATAGTTATCACTTTTTACAGTGATATGAACAATTCTCTACTTATTGTTGACAAGTAGGATGCTATTCTTTTATGTGAGGATATGACATGATTCCAAGATGATTATCTTTGATTATCTTTCCAAATGTAACTCAGGGTATACACTGAATGTTGTGGGGTGTGTACTGTAGGTGAGTGCTACAGAGAAAGGCTTAGTATGGGGACACAAATGTATGGTACACAGCCACCTGGCCAAGGGAACTTATGTGGGTCACTGCATCATCGTATTATTCTTTGTGTGTGTGTTGCCAGGTTACCATTACTCACATATTGCATTATGTAGGTTTGCTGCCAACATGGGGTTTGGACTGTCTAGGTATATAAGCTCTCAAGGCAAAACCAGAATATGGTGGGCTGTGTGTGTGTATCTGTGTCTATGCGTGTGTCTGTGTGTGTGTGTGTGTGTGTGTGTGTGTGTGCACGCGAGATAGAGAGAGAGAGGGAGAGAGAGATGGGTTTCTGTTGGCAAGTGGAATGAAAGCGAACCACCACAGTCATGTTTAATTGCATAAAAGTCCCCACCAGCATTGTAAACTGAGAGATGTGTGTGTGTAACTCTGCCAGGGTGAGTGTTATCCAGCGCCCATACCCCCCCCCCCCCCCGCACCCATCATGCCCCCTCCCTCCCTCCCTCCCTGTGCGAGTGTTTGTGTGTCAGTGTGTTCCTTTGTGCCTTTGTCTCTGCGATTGTCCAATTGATTGTGTCTCTTCTCTGCGCCACTCATCAAAGTCCAGTATTGTGACACACAATGGCATTCAGGCCGCCAGCTCTGGAGCCGGAACCCCCAGCCAGATAAACACAGACATCTTTACAGCCCGACAGCATAACCGCCATGATATTTACAACTGCATCAGCACACTGAGGCTAGGCCAACACTGCGCCTCCTTTTACACACACTACTGCTGCACATACCCATTTACACACACAAGGATACAAACTCACGTACACACACTCATGCACATACAGTACATGCTCACACACAAACACACACACACACACACACACACACACACTCACACACTCACTCACTCACTGCACATATATATATATATATATACACTCGTATACACTGATACATTCACATGCACACACACACACTCATTCATGCACATAAATGCACACACACACACACACACACACACTGAGCGACCCATTATACAAGCAAGCCCCCACATAGTCGAGTCACAAATAATGCATTGTTCCTCTCTGTGGGTTTGTCATTGTAGCCCCCCGTGAATGCTATAGAATGCTGCTGAAAGGTAAGGGGTATTAGGTCAACACAACAGAGACTGTGCATGAGCATACAGGCCATTTGGCTGAAAGTGGGGATGGGGTATGTGGGTCAGGAGGTAGGTAACCCAGCTGATAACCCATCACACACACACACACACACACACACACACACCACCACTACAGCCCCGGCCCCTCTGGACTGTAGGGTAGCTTAGAACACCACCACTAGAACCCTGGGTCCCTTTCGGCTCTGCAGTGGGTTACTTAGAACACCACCACTAGAACCCTGAGTCCCTGGCCCCTCTGGACTGATGGCTTACTTAGAACACTAATACTAGAACCCTGGCCCCTCTGCACTGTTGGGTTACTTAGAGCACCAGAGAGTGTGTGTCAGAGCTAGAATGCAGATGATATATTTTAACCTTCCATATTTTTTCTCCTTTATTACTACGACTAGCTCTATTAGTATCACATAAAAGCTTTACTACTAGGTTACTACAGTTGTTATTACTGTATAATGCTATTACTAGTATTAGTGCAATTATATTACCACTGCATAATGGTATTACTGTTCTTAGTGCCATTAGTCCTTCATTAGTATTAGGCTAGTATTAGTGCGGCATCTCAGAGGTCTTGTCTCGACTACAT
>JASCQY010000071.1:1675022-1685501 GCA_030264315.1 Sardinella tawilis
TGTGCGGGATTTCTTCCATGTTCCTGATTTGTGACCTGACTTGGTCAGCTCCAACGCACCTGCCAACTAAACGAGGTTTCCACTAAGTTGATAAAGTAACTGTGAAATCAGTGAGTGAATAAAGAGAAACCTGGATCGACTGCCACTGTCTTGTACCAGTAAAGTCACTGACACATAAATTAGCGGACATTTCAATTTTCAGTCACAATTTTAGGCAGTATCATTCTCTATGTCGTTCAATATTATGCTCCAAATTCATTCATAAATGTCACTTAAATCAGTAATCTTACATTGTCTAGATACTTCTTTCACCCTTCAAGTCTGTTTCAAAGTGCCTAATGGCGGGGAGAATATTGACATTGTTTGAGTGTGGCAATGTGTCACTGTCGCCTTTGCTAATGGCGCAGTGTGATCATCAACAGGGCCCAAGTCACACTGTAACTCACTTTAATGTCCGATTAGATTTCATTCATCATGAGGCAGCAGAATGGGCACTGCTGAGTCGTGGCTCCGCTCGGACGTGCTCTCGCTGACGCTACTCCGCTACCTCCCTCTCTCCCTCTCTCTCTCCCTCTCCCTCCTCATCTCTCTCTCTTTTTAACTGTCCTCATAAAGTCGAGGAGAGACTGGAAGAAGCATGCGAGGTGGCAGCATACGTTATTTAAGAGGTCTGTTCTTTTCACCCCCTCTGCTGCTTGTCTCATCTCTCACAGCTGCTCAGCGGTGTGAGAGCCGGCGAGAGAAAGTGCCGGCACGCCGCTCCGCCTCGCTTCGTTTTTGCTCCGCTCCGCTCCGCTCCGTGCCACGACACGCCACGCCGTGGCTCGCGTCTCTCTTAATGGAAGAGACAGAGAGTCATGCCTTATTTATCGACCCAAACTCTATTTCTGTCCGAGGGGGGCTGAGGCAATAACTATTTATATGCCTGGCGAGGGAGATGCTGCTGTGCTGTGAGTGAGTGAGTGAGTGACGCAGCACTCTTGTCTAGAGATGTTTACAGTGTCTCATACTGTGATGGTGTGCCAGTGCACAGGGTGATAATCAAGTTTCTCTCGTTTGTTTTTCCAGCCCCCCCACATTTGAACTCGTGTCTTCTCCTCTCCTAACTCGACCCCCTGTCCCGACTCTTATCCCCCAGATCTCCCCTCGGTCTCTCTCTCTCTCTCTCTCCCTCTCACATTCCTCCTGTGTCATTTTTATTATGCACTCTTTTCTTCCTCTCACCATCTGCTCATTCACCTCTCTTCTTTTGCTATTAACACACACAAACACACAGACTGATTCACACTTCATCACACACACACACACACACACACAGTACTCTTCCTTCTCCTACGTCTCCTTCACCTTTCCCAACTTCATGCCTCTGCATTCCTTTATCTCCCCCTGCCTCCTTTTTCACCTCGTTCTCCATTCTGTCCATCATTTCTCCTACTTCTCTGCTCCCCTGCTTATAATTAAGTGCATTTTACATTACAGTCTCTCTCAGTTCCCTGCAACTAACCACCTCCTTCACCTTTCCTTTTTTTCCCCTTCATTCTCTTCGTCATGCACTATTCCTTTCTCTGCAGTAATCCTTTTTTCACCCTCCCACCTCCTCCCATCTGCTCTCCTGCAGTGTGTTCCTTCACACTCTCATCTCCCATAACTCCCAACCATTTTCCATATTCCATTTTCCATATTCTGTTTCAACCCTGCTCATGTTCCCACTCATTCCACCAATTCATGTTTTGCATACTTATGCTTCCATATTTTGACTCTTCTTTCCCTTTCCTCATCAGTCTCTCCCTGTTTATCCACTGCTTAACTATATACTGTAATGCAGCAGTGGAAGAATAAAAGTGTTTTGGCACAACGAGATACATTTTGTTTTCTCATCCTATTTCTGTGTTATTCTGTCATTTGGCAGTGTAATTATTTAGATTTATTTATTTGAATTGTATCTATTTATCTGGTATCTGACAAGTGTCTGCATTCAAGGTTGTGACTTGTGGGTTATGTGTACTGTATGTGTTGTACTGGATATGTATTATTCTTAAATGAATAGTGTAGTTTCTCTTGTGACAAATGATTCTAATCTCCTCCTGTACCCCTCCTCCTCAATCCTGCATCCATTCCCCCCTTCTCCTCTCTACCTCCATCTTCATACTCTTAGGATCTTCCTGGACGTCTCCCAGAATGACAACACGGCCCTACGGCGCATGAACCTGCGTTCCTTCCTGATGGCCCCATTGCAACGCGTCACCAAATACCCTCTCCTGCTCAGTCGCATCAGCAAGGCCACCACCGACTGCCACCCGGACCACGCACGCCTGCGCGAGGCCAAGAGCCGCGTGGAGTCGCACCTAGAGCACATCAACATGAAGACGAGGCAGGAGGGCCTCAGCGGCACTGCCACGTGGTCGCTGCGCTCGTTCCGCCGCGAGAGCCGCAAAAATCGCGAGGTCATCAACATAGAGATGCGCGAGGTGTCGTTACGGACAGTGGGGTGGGCACGTGAGAGCACGCGTTTCATCATGGAGGGGCCTTTGCAGCTGTCCCAGCCCACTGATGGCCAGTGGACCAAGAAGGGCAGCAAGGCGCTCAAGTTCCAGAATGTCCAGAGCCTGCTCATGGTTCACACCCAGAAGAGTCCTGAAGTGGGGGAGGGAGGAGGAGTTGTGGGCCAGAGGTCAGCAGGGGGCGAACAAGAGCAGGGCGGGGAGATGGTACGAGATGGCGTACTGGTGCTCATCAAGGACAAGAGTAGCGGCAAGTTCACCGTCCTCCGAGAGCCCATCCGCTTGGCGAACTGCGTGGTGTCGGCAGACCCAGACTGCGACGACACCTTTGAGGTGTTGGACATAAGGCGCGAGGCGTTTGTGTTCCGCGCCTCGGATAAGGCGCGTACACAGCAGTGGTTTCGCTTGATTAAGAGGTATGCTTGTGACTTAGGACCATGGAGGAAACGGCGTAACGCGTTGCCTAACATCATGATCAACACAATCCAGAGCAGGTCCTGAGACTGAACCCTGAGGAACTCCCCCGACCAGCTGGATACTGGTGTAAATAAGTTCAATTATTCTTGCCTCTTGCAGACAGTGTTACCTACATTGATGAGGATGAAAGTTTTTTTTGTTCTGCATTCCATTCTTAATAGACGTGTAACGAACTAAAAAAGAACTTTCATTGGCATTTGTAAAAGGATTTAATAGTGATCTGATGGTTGAAGAATGCACTTTTTTCTACTGACTTGAGGGGCTTTACAAGGACACTTTTGAGAAAAAAACAAATCTGATGAAGGTTGAATGAATGCAGAGCCATTTGGCAGACCAAATGAAGGATTCCCGGAAAAGTACCGGCCAGTGATTGTAAAAGCTGTTTGCTATTGAAAGAGAGATTCGGGGGGACACATATTAGTGCTGACATTCACAGCATGTCTGTGACAAGCATGACTGAATTAAAATATATGCTACAAAAGAAATGCTGGTGATCGATAGATAACAATGCACAAATCAGTCAACACAAACATCCAAAATCAATGCTGAGCACGATGTCAGTAAAGAAAGTCGGAAAAGAAAAACACATTTTTTTGGTGACCATGGTGAGGTCACCAGCAAGTTACTGCCCTTGTCCTGAAAAGTCCCTGGGCCCATCAGCACGGTCTACTGCCAAGTATGTGCAGTGGTCATCAGGTTTAACCTGCTCCTATCACTGTGTCAGAAACACCATCGCTCAACAGCAATAATTTATGGCAGTCGTACACCTGTAGCAAAGTTCATAGCCTATTCGTCGCACACAAAAGTTAATCAGTTCTGGTAATGTCACAGATGATGAAAAACAAGGAGTACTAGTAACGCGTTGTTTTTGTTTGTTTGTTTGTTTGTTTGTTTGTTTGTATTTACTCTTTTGTCTAGACACTGAACTAGGCTAATTCAGTCCTGGTCCTGGATTTGCTAGGATTCCAGTATATTTGCATGTCAGAGCCACCCGGAGCCGAAAAGAGCCAAAAAGGTCACGAGGGCTTTGTTATTTTACCTTTGGGTATCAGGACCAGGGGACGGCAATAGCGGGACGATAAAGGTTGTGAAAATCTAGTCTGACCTCTGACCTTTTCAGAAAATGTCCCTGCGCCGAGACGTCGCTGATTAGGAAAAGGGTGTGAACTTCTGTGCCTTGGGTTTTCAGTTTTAAAAACAATGAGAATCTGTTTCTGAATCAGCCCTGCTCTCTCTCTCTCTCACACACACACACACACAGGTTCAACTTTATCACTTAGTAGTTAGCCAGGCAAGGGTTGTAATATGGCCTCAAGAAAACTATGAAAAATGCAGCGCCTCAAACTGCGGTCCCAACCATTTTCATGTTTTTTTTTTTCCCCTTGCGTATTTGAGGTTTCCTACCTTCTGTTCAATGCACTTTAAAACTGAAAGCTCTGCAAATTTATATGTGTATGAAGGACATTCTTTCCTGTGGCTTTATCTCTCTCTATTCATGAAAAAAAAGCTTTACTTCGCCATTGTGGTGTTTTATTTTACAGATGCGAGATAGCAAGACTAAAATCAAAATCACAGTAGATGACTGTAGCAGGTTCAGGCAATATCTCCTTTACCATAGCAGATCCGTTATTGTGCTCTATAACACCTCTACTGTAAGTCTGGTTTTACACAAGCACACAGGGATGTAGGTAACCACAGGCTGAATCCCAATATCCTCTCGAACCCTAAGCCCTAAACCTGCAAAGATTAAACTGAATCAGCCAATCATGAAGTCGATCCATGCTAGTGATTCTTCAAGGGTGCAGGGCATAGGGCTCAGGATGGACACTGGGGCGCAGCGGCTGTTTGATTTCTGGACAGACGTGCTGAAAGAGGCACTGGGATTAATGCCCAGTACTGTGCATCTCTTCTCTAATGGCATTACTACTGTTAGAATCTTTCAAGGCTTCCATAGTCATTGTTTAAAAAAAAATGAAGAAGAAAGAAAAGCAAAATAAAAGGTCACTGGATTTCATGACACAGTGGGCTATCAAATGAGACCTGTTTAAACTGTTAAATGCTTTCTTTTCACTGTTTTAAAAACCTAATTTAATTTTTCTTTTGTGTAATATATTGTGGATTCTATTAAAAATACAATTCAAACATGGTTGTCTATCATTGGTTTGCATTTTTATTTATAATGTGAGCACAACATGCATTCACTCGCACGCACACACGTACTTACTGTAGCTGTCAAAACCTTTTCCAGGTAATATAAGAAATGTCTCTTTATTGGACTTGTTTAGTTGACTCAACCAGCCAGCAATACAAGAGTGCATTTTTACTTATTGCTCACACACAAAAAAGAGAACTGGTCAAAACATTTCAAAAGTATTTCTTTTACACAAAAAAAGATCAATCAAGTGCAAGAAGAATACAAAAAACAAAAAACAAAAAAAACGTAACACTTGACATCCACTAGAAAGGCAAAAGAAGCTCACAAAAGGTGGCCACACCGATTATTCAAGCTAACTAGTTGAAAGACTAAGCACACAGTAATGAATTGTAAGACGTTGGCACAGAAGCTTCCAGTAAGAAAATCAGTCAATAAAACAGTAATAAACCAAAAAAAAAAAAAACACTTTGTGTCCTTTTGAACATAGCTATATCTACCCACCCATTAAACATACCTACACATTATCTACCGCCCTTGAAAGTGCTGCCTGTCTTCCTCTGCTCTTGACTGTGGCAGCCTGCGAGGCCATTTGCTCCTGAGAGCAAGCCCAGCAGAAGCTTCCTGTTGCCCTTGTGTTATGAGAAAGACTGCTAAGTGCTGACCAGCCAAAGTGACGTCACCACCTACAGGGGGCCCAGAGAGGACACTGCTGGATTCACAATGCAACACTAGACAGCAGCGGGTGTTGCGCCTTTCGTCAACAAGTCAAACCAAAACAACCTGACGCAGCATTAGGAGAGTGTAATCAGCCTTTAGTGATTGATGTGGTCTGGTGCCTTCTCTTTGGGAAGAGGGAGCTTTGGAAAGGTAGAACTTTGAAAAACAAATAAGCCTTAGTAAGAGTAGAACACGACAGTACAGTCTTGAGGTAACAAAAACAAGTGTTTTCCAAGTTACAAATGGAATAGTACATTTATCATTGTACATATGTATGTATACGAGTGTTATGAGTGCAAATTGAACCGTCTGATTCGCTTACCATCCTCAATCATACGCTGATATTGTTTAAGCATAACACAGCATATCAGACCAGCAAAAATAACTGCGTAACATTAACTTGTCTCAACAAGAGACAAACACAAACATGCATGAAACACAAGATTTTTTTGTCTTCAGACTGTTAAAAGAAGTGATGCACTGACACACCCTGCCTTACTTCACCATCACTGAAAAAAAAAAAAGCAAAAAGCTTCAGCTGCAATCTCAGCAGTTGATTCTTGAGCCAGGCTCTGGATTATTTATTTCACACATAATTTCCCATCATTTTCTGACCCCTTTATAATAGACTATTTCCAAAAAACATCCACTGACTGTATGTTTTTTTTTTTTTTTGAAAGACAAACGGAACAAATCAAACTGTTTCACTGCCCCAGTTACATTGTTTGCATATGCACCAGTGTATAAGAGGGTGCAACCAGACAAAATTTGCAACAGCATTACTTACACAAAAGCCAACAACAACAACAAAAAGCACAATGCAATCAAATCGCATAGAAGTTAGATCGGCCGCAGCACTGAATACAACTGTACAAAAGCAAATAGTCTCAGCTCTGGTGAGAAATCCGTAGCTTCGCCTCAAAATATGGGCCTTTCTGGCTTTGGCCTACAGAATGCTCTCTGTTTCCCTTGCGCGCGCTCTCTCTCTCTCTCTCTCGCGCTCTCTCACATACACACACACACAAACACTCTCTCTCACACACACATGTATACATACACACACACCTCCACGTGTCTGAGGCAGCTGAGGCCATCATTCACTCTTTCCTCTTCTCACTTTCATTTCTCTCTATCGCTCCCTCCAATCTCTCCCTGTATATCCTGCTCGTTCACAGGAGAAGTCTCTGGGATGCACCATGATTTTTTCAGGAGGGAAGGAAGGAGGGAGCTAGGGAAGCAGTCCCAGCACAGGGTGATACAAGTAAGCCCCTGCACCCTCCTCGTCCTCCCCCTGTCCATAATATCCCACGCTCCCCTTCTCTCTACTTGTCGCCTCCGGTCTCCTGCTCCTTGGCAAGACCTCGAATGGACAGGTCGTAGACCACCTCCTCGATCTTCTTCACATCGTATTTGAGACCATCATAGCGCTTGCGCAGCGGGTCATTCTTCAGATTGAGCAGGCGGAAACCTGAGTCCAACTCGTTGATGAAGTTGGAGATACGCAGCGGACGCCCGTAGTCTCCCGCCGTTACACTGTTCACAGCCAGACGAGACTGAGACAACAACAAATATCAGACTGAGAGTAAAAGTAAAGTAATTACAGCAAATAACCCACTAAGATAATGAAGACAGAGACAAATGAATTAAATAGCAGCCAGCCATAACTATTAGACAGTTTAGTCATTCTGAATGCACTAGTCTTGCACTCCTTACATAGATTCTCAATCATTCTGCTACTGCTTCAATGCAAATACTGGACACTGAAAAGAAGTGTGATTCAACTCACCAGTTCGCTTGCCATGATGAGAACACCTGCCAGGTAATCTTCAATGTCCAAGTGAAACCCTTTCTCTCTGTCAACTTCAACTAGAGGGTGAAGACAAAGAGGTCAACCAAACAAATGAAAGAATTCAAGCTTACCAGAGCCCAAAACCTGGGTCTTATACTTACTTCCTAATATCTTAGCAACCTCTTCTCGAGTCACCAGGGATTCACTCTCTAAATAGACCACAAAAGCCGCCAGGAACGCCAACCGCTGGAGCACGAACCGCCAATGCTCGTGAAATCTGCAAGTTGGGAAGAAGCAAGCATTTTAGTAAGACGCGCTGTCTATATATAATAACTGAAAACTAGCTTACTCGTGGGAGAAAATCTATTGGGAAAGAATACTCACCGATAATACTGTTCTGCGGGGAACTTTGTTTTCAGTTCTCCCATGTGTGTCCTCACAGTGCAGAACAATTCACGCGCTCTTTGGCATTTGCTTGGAACTATCCGAGGAGAGAAGTAGTAGGTTAGGCTACAGAGGCTATGTGCACACTCATTGTTCATAAAAATTGATGAATGGTTAGGTTAGGTATGATATTGATGCCCTACTGTCTTTGAAACCAGTTGGTTGGTGAACACTTTGCAGCACAGTCAAGATTTCTCTGGCGGTTTGTTCGAGGACTTGGACCACTTTTCTTATGTCCTGAGAAAGAAATTAACATTAAAGTACGGTACTCTGAAAATCCTGCATAATAACGCGAGGTAACGTTAATGTAGAGAGAGAAGCAGCACATAGTTGAAATTATCTCAAAGATTATGTATACACAACACTGTAATGTCTCATATGGATGTCCTGCACCATAAAGACAATGGATAATGAGTTATGCTGCATTAATGCAGGACCAGTTGCATGCACATCACTTCACTCTGAAGTCATGGCCTAGCATCATGGCTAGCCGAGCAAGCAAAAAAAAAACAAAGTTAGCCACTGCGTAAAACGCAACCTCGCCAAATGGCATAACATAGCAATTGATCGGGTTACTAATGTCTATTCAGTTAATAACAGTCCCCTGTTGCAGAACTTTATGAAGAGGATCTTCAACTGGTCAAATAACGTTATTGTTTACCTCTCTTACGTCTTGATCCGCGCTTAAAAAGCCTTGGATGTAAGTGAACATCTCTGTAACCGACATGATCAAGTCAGCTCGATATAACACCAATTAATCAAAACAGTTCCGAGTGACCCTCCGGGTGGACTTGGGCTGCAACTATAAGAACAAATTCCGCAACGCTTTGAAGCTAGCTAGTCGTTTTTAACATCAACGTGCTTTCGGCTGTTGGATGGTTGTCATCAACATGCTACGCACAAGGTCCTTCCTAGCCTGTTCCTAGCCTTGTCGCATAAAGCTGATGTCATCCCCTTGCCAACAACAGAGCCAATGCGGCAGCAAATAGATGTTGGCTTTCCTATTTTATTTGGCTTATGCCCAAATCTATATTTACAGACTGATTTTTAAAGAATTCCTTTTGTGTGTTTGGTATGTGAAGGTAGATATTTAATTCATCTGCTACATGGGCCTATCCACAAATACAAAACCATTTACAAAAAGTGCTGTAGCCTAATGGCTCATTGTGTCTTGACATATTATGGATACAAATTGGCTATTAGGATTTATGAGACCACGAGGACTACAAGATAGACCAACAGTTGATGTTTATTTTATTCAACCTTTTGTTTTTCCTCTTCCAATTTAGACTGTCCACTAGTCTACTTCCGCACACAAGGTGGTGCCAGATGTCCACAGTGGGCTCAGTGTGTAGCCTAATAGATGTGCAACTCCTTTCAACTGATTTATGGCATTGCACCTAACAGATCACAACACGATGAAGACACTGCACAGCATGAAAATAACACAAGTCTCACAGCCACACTTTTCCATCTGTAGACTAATGACAATAAACTCTGTCTAATTCTGATAATAAAACTAGGCTACTCTTAAATTATTACAGCCCTGTGGCCTACAAGGCCCCGTTCTTAAGACAAACCGCACTGCAAATTATAGCCTACCTGTAAAAATAACTTTTAGAGAGAGGAGACTGTAACAAATTCAAACCGAGACTGAATAATCATGATGCAGATCCTGTTCCATTCAACTGCTGATGTTCAAGGAGTCTAGCTGTCCCCTTCCAGATGCATTTTTATGTAAGTAGCCTACTAGTCAACATTCAAACTTATTAAGGGGTCTATGGTAAAGAGGGACAAGGCCGAGCCCTTTCTTTTATATGTAGGCTAATATGGTTTGAGAATCTGTCTGTTAAACTTAATCACAACTGCAAACTCTTATCAAAAGGCTGGGGAAATGGGCATGTACCCATACAAGATCTTTGAAAAGATGTGAGAAAGCAAGTAGGCTACAAATCATATCCTGCATGAAAGAGTGTGAGTTGATGTCTTCCTGCAGAAGGCGTAGGGTCCCAAAGTGCAAGACAAATAGATTTAGGCCTAAACTCATGTGGTCCCTCTACTGATCCCGTTGCTTACACAGTATATGAGGCAAGAGGTGGCAAGGCTGTGGCTAGAAAGTGAATGAATAAAAGGGAATCTATTTTTTAGAGGTGAGATGTCAGTGTGATTGTGTTTGAAGAGAGGTTGGTGTGTTTGTGTATGTGTTTAGTTTATTTTTTTCTGACTAGGCAATGTATGGCTCTTTTGGGCAGAGAAATACGGTGGCTCATCTATAACTAAATGCTGCAGGGCTGTGTACAATATACATTTAAAGTATTTATTATAGTGTGTGTGTGTGTGTGTGTGTGTGTGTGTGTGTGTGTGTGTGTGTGTGTGTGTGTGTGTGTGTGTGTGTG
>JASCQY010000071.1:1754720-1772162 GCA_030264315.1 Sardinella tawilis
TTAGACAGAAGCAAGAACTGACAGCACACTTAGAGGAGGGCCATAATGCATCTGAGATCTAGTGTGTGTGTGTGTGTATGTGTGCGTGTGTGTGTGTGTGTGTGTGTGTGTGTGAGTGTGTGTGTGCGCGCGCCTGTGTGCAGTATGTGTGTGTGTCTGTGTTCCAAACATACAGTTGGTGAATCAGAGCACAGGTGCCTCAACTTTTCTTTCTTTATTCATTAAACTTTGAAGTGGGAGGCAAGCCGAGACCTCATTAAGGAGGTGACACACATTCAGGAAGTGAGCCAGACTTCCTCTCTCCTGGAGCACAGGGCATGTTTTATATATTGGTTTTAAGGGCAGATGAATGAGGTAATATATTTAGTCTGCCCTCGTCACTCCCCAGGTTTCAAAAACATTCTAACCAGGCGCTGAGGTCACGTCTGTGCTAATTGCCTGCTGAAGCTCTGATGAGAGACATAGACAAGGAACATTCTAGAAAACCAACGGTGGGGTAGATATGCTGCTCGACTGTATATTGTGTTGCCTTGTGGACACTTTACAAAGAACAGGTTTGCCTTTCTAGTACATATTGACTCTCAGCCTTTACTGCATGCTCTCATGCCCCTGCATGAAACATGCAACATTGTTTGAAAAAAAAAACGAGAGACGATCAAAGAGATGAGACATTCTATTTGATCCCATGTCCATCAATGATGTCATTGATTTGACCCCATTGCAAAGATCCTTACATTGCATGACTCTCTCATCCATAATGCTTACTGAACTGAGTGGCCTGCAGGCCTGTTGTAGGTATCAGTAGCCTACCTGCGCAGGCACTGAAAGATACCAAGTGTACCACAACCCACAATCTCAGCATGCAACAAAAATAAAACCACCTACCCACATGCTGGAAAGTACTGTCTATACATTTAAATTCCAATAGCCTTAGGCTCTAGCTAATACATGGATGCAAATGTAGACAGTATGGACAGTTGCCTAGAGTACAGCACATGTAGGCTACAAAGCAAGATAATTCTCCCATTAAAATGTCAAATATGAAATATACTTTAAATTAAGTAGACACAGTATAGAGTCATGATTATTATTGTTATAAAGCAGGGTGCTTCTAATGGGAGAACATTCATACCTAACTTTGACCATAATCACCACCGCATTTAACAACACAGCAGTCATGAGATCATCATTATGTAGTTGTTTAATCAGCAAGTACATCTGTGCTAAGGGTTCTAAACATAACATAACTATGTGTTGTTTGAGGGTGTGTTCACTTTTAAATGGCTTACATGCAAAGAAACCTTTCAGCCTTTTGAGGTTACCTAACCACAGCCCAAAGTGCTGATCCTTGAATTTGGCAAAATGCTTAGAGCAAGATACTCGCACACAGTATGATTTGTGTCATTCATGCCTTGTTGTAAAATGTGCGCATGAAGGGATCCTGCTTTTTGTGAGATTGGCTTATTTTTGGTTGCTTGACTCCCTCGTTTCTGCTCATTTCTTGTCACCCTCAATTTGAGTATTCTACTCAGTCATTATAGTCAAGGCTGTTTTTTTTCCCCTTCAGTTTTTCTTTTATCCCCGAAGACAAAGACCTTTTCAAGAGACAGCCTTTGAAGAGTTATAATATTCTTTTTTGTCTTTCCATGTTGCCACGGTGTGTAAGCATGGCATTGACTTCCCTGTGGTGCCACTGCGGAGAAACAAAGGACTACTTTCCTGTTATTTATTTTTCTATTTCTTTTCCCAGGGATGTGCTGTAGCTTGCTTCACTAATAGGATGTCTTTGGTCATTCAGAAACTCACATTAAATGTTTGTCTATTCATCTTTTCATCCTCATTTAATTGGAACAATTGTATATGTAGCTATAGCCATAGCAGAAAAAGTTTAAGTTCAATGTTTTAAAAACAGTTTATGTGAAGAAGTAAATTGAATCCAAAGTTATTGCAGGTTAATTAGCATTTGGGTTGTTCTTCAAGGTCGCTTGAACAGGCTGGCAGAACTCCTTTATCAGCGAGGGTCGCTATCAATCTCATTAAAATGATTTACTCTGACAGGGTGTCTGTGGCATGCAGGGAGTCCGAGAAAAAATAGAAGAAAAAAAAAACTTGTAAATATATCACAGAAAAAAAGTAGAAATAAAAAATGGATGCCAGACATGGTGCCAAAAAGCATCATTATACCTATCAGGTGTGTCAGAGGCTGTTGTGATTCTCATAACACAGCCGTCTCTGGGGCAGATGTGGCGCGATTGTGGGCTGGCTGATCTACTGAATGTGGATAGTAGCTATCTGAGACAAGGAGAGAGGGAGGCAGATTTGGCCTCATTCATTTCAATAGCCAGCCTATGCAAGGCTAGCTGATGCAGGCCAAAAATATACACGGTCTGCCACCATCTTTGAAAATTGTGTCCAACCTGAGTTCACCTCTGTCCACATTCACAAAAACAAACCACCTACTGCTGGTGCCACGCTAATAATGGCCCCAAATAACACACACACACACACACACACACACACACACACATACACATACACACACACACACACACACACACTATGTTTCTGTCTCTCTCTCTCTCTCTCTCTCTCTCTCTCTCTCTCTCTCACACACACACACACACACACACACACTTGGGTTTGGTGGTTGATTAAAGTCATGTGGTGGAGCACTCCATAGTGTGTCTTTATGTGTGTATGTTACAGTAATTTGTCTGTGTCTGTCTAAGTGTGTACAGTTTGTATGAATGTTTGTGTATTTGTATTATCATTAGACCTACCTTATTTTGAGAAAGAGAGAAAGAGTGAGAGTGTATACGTGCAACTCTCTCTTTCTATGTGTGTGTGTGTGTGTGTGTGTGTGTGTGTGTGTGTGTGTGTGTGTGTGTGTGATGATTGTCCACTCTCTCATCTCACCACTCTGATGCAGTCATTATCCCAGCCCTCCTCTGGAGCTGCGCTCTGCCCCTCGGAGTCTGAAGTGGTGATTTGTGGGCCTCTCTCAGACACAAAGTCCCCCCAGGATCAGTCCTCCAAAGCGCCGCCACCAACACAGTCACTGCCACAGCCACAGTCTTTTGTCCACTGCCACTGCACTCCTACAGTATAGCAATCTTCCTTATGATGGCTTGAATACAAAAGGTACCATTACCCCCATGTCATGACCATCACCTTTTTTAGCTCTCAGTGTGTGTGTGTGTGTGTGGGTGTGTGTGTGTGTCTGTGTCTGTCTGTGTCTGTGTCTATGTGTATGTGTGTCATAGCTGCCAATACTGTACCGTTTGTTCTGTTTCTCCCGTATTTCAGACCCATCTCTCACCTGTTTTGTCAATTCTTTCATAATTTATAAAGCCCAAACTTCAATTAATGTTTGTCCGCCGTTCCCAACTCCACAATAAAATAAAAAAAAAATAAAAATAAAAAAATCCGATCAGATTGTTATACTCAAATGTTGGCAGGTATAGTGTGTATCTGTGTTTGTGTAGGTGTGCTACTGTACAGTAGGTGCACTGTCCTTCCCCCTCTGAACAGTTTGTACACTTGAGCTTGCTTTTCGTTTTATTTTATTTCATTCTCTTCAACCAGGCAAAACCAATGGAGAGCCAGTATATCAAGAGGCAGCAGCATTATTGTAATATTGTTCACTTCAACTTATGCTCCACCTCCCCGTTGTCATGGAGTCCTGTTAACAGTACATCTGTATTACCGTGGGAACTACATTTGCCATGAAAAGGCAGCTTATGTAATATGGTTAAAAAGCTGTTATCCAACGTGTTTGAAAGTTATTATGTTTTAAAGCATAAATAATCTTTGGTTTGACTCTGATGGAGGTACTGCATTGTGCATGGGAGCATTGGTCGTTTGCAGCTATTATATTTTCTCAAAGTTAGTTGTTTGCTCCAGTCACTCCTGTGGGGTTTGTCATTTGAAGTGGCCCAGTAGGCTTTGAGGAATCTTTGGTTCACCTTAAAAGGCTGGGTTGATGAAAATCAGAATTAAATAACACCCTCTGGAGGGACTGAGGAATACATTAACAAATGTCTGGAAAAAAATCCATACAAACACGGACGTTTCTTCAAAACAGCTCAATCTTTTGGCTGTTTTAGAATTCATTGCACCAACTGTCTGGAAGACATTTTCACCAACTGAAGGGAATGACGTTCATAAATTCTTCAGACTTCCATGGCGACAGTGTTCTACGATGCTTGCTGTGCTTTGAAAATGTGCCAGACAGAGTTCCATGTCTCTAATCTAGGCACTTTTTATAAAGGTCATAAAATAATTGTCATAAAGGTAGCAGTAGATCAGAAGGCTGACAAAAGAGGCCGAATTCAGAGTACACCCTCTTTTAAGTGATACTAATAATGCTCTTCAGGACCCCCACCAACCCCAACTCATTCACGAGACACACAGACACGAAGAAGAAGAAAAAAAATAGTCACATTTGATTTGTGTAGCTTGAAAAGATCATTGTTACTTTGAAAAAAAAAAAAAAACAATGTGAAAATCAGGATCTGAATTCAGATGAATGCATTATTAATGACTGCAACTAAAGGAATGAGCAATAGGGAGAGAGAGAGAGAGAGAGAGAGAGAGAGAGAGAGAGAGAGAGAGAGAGAGAGAGAGAGCGCTCCTCAAAGACTGAATGTTCAAAATATGGAGAGTGCCTACACAGAAGCAGAATATTAGCTTTTTGCTGTGTGTTCACTACAAACTGGTTTACTATATGAGAACTAATTGCTCTTAGTTCTCATATAGCACTTTCGATAGATTTATAGCAAAGCATAGGCTATCAAAGAGCACAGGAAGGGGACAAGCAGAAGTGTCTGCTTTGACGGATTATACACCTGTGCTTTGTTTTAATTTTGTTTGTAAGAGACTAGACTACATCTGGCTGGTGTCATGTTGGTGTACTGTAGCTAGTGCATCCTCGTTGGAATATCAAGTTAGCTGCATTAGAGTCGCTGGGTTGCACATTTCCCTGGGGAGAACATGCTGGAGTATCATAGTGAAAAGCGTGACTTCTGTTGGGGATTCAACCTGTCAAAGGTGTGTGTGTGTGTGTGTGTGTGTGTGTGTGTGTGTGTGTATTGAATGCAGATGTGTTTTGGAGAGAGATCATGCAATGTCTACTACCTGCTAGTCTGCTAGAGCAGAAATGTGTTCCTTTTCTCCCTGCGTGTTCTCTCCCTGTGCATGGGTGACTTGTTAGGGTGGCTTGTTGGCTTGTGCCTTACTGCACAGTACATGCTGCGTACCAGTGCTGTATTTTTGTCCAATAGGGATGACAGATAAGTCAAACCAATAGTCTTATACAGTATTTGGTTACATAGAGCCCATTTAGCTTTCTTGCTGCTGACATTTACAGTAAGACACCTGTCAAGTCTGTAAGACACCTGTGACAGACACCTTGTTGTCTTCACTGATGAAAAAGAGCTCTCTTACAGTTGAGCTGTGCCGCTGCACCAACTGTAACAAGTCATTCATCTTTTTTTTTTAATACTAATTCTTAAGAGAACACTACTAGCTTGCCTCCAGGGTCATTGGGTCTTTTCATATCTAGTCCTTGCCTTGTGGAAAGAGGCTGTTGCTTCATGTGTGTTCAATCACATGTCTCCAGAAATAGAGCCCAGTCAGTCTTCAGTGTCTGGTGGCAAAGCTAGCCGCCATGCCGGTAGAAGAAGTGCTGTGCTGGAGTGCTGCGCTGTTGACAGTCACTTTAATTAGCTGATAGAAAAGGTCAGGAGGCTAGCCATGAACGCGCTTTACTGAGACACAAGGCAATTAGGCATTGTTCTTGCTAATTACTAGTAGGCTTGTTGGACCACACATTTCTCTGCAAATTGTCACTTGTCTCATTTTCTGCCAGGCCAATGTTGGCACAGAACTGTAGTGAGGCACATTTATACACAAACAAATCTCAGCATGCAATTGGGTAATTGAGATTCAGCATCATTTCAGCATTGGTTGGAATTTGAGTGTGCTCAATCTGGAGTTGGAACCAAGCTGGGTGTTTGTGTGTGCGTTTGTTTGGGGATGCCAAAGGCAATGCTAAAATACCCAGGAGAATGTGGGTGATAATTTAAGACTGGCAGGTGTCACAGGGAGGTCATAGGGGCGTAAAAAATAAAGTGACAACAGGATCAATAAAGGTGCCGTAAGGTTCTTGCAGGCGTGAAATCAATGCAGCGCCTTTGTCATCCTATCTGACAGGCTTTCTTCCATCTTCGACCAGATGATTTCCTGCATGTGCACAAACACTGTAGATCACAGTAGCATTGAGTGCGTGTACTGTATGGATGGGGTGGCTGGAACAAGGTCTCACCAGCTATATGCTAACAACACACTGTACGATGTAGCCAGTAGCCTACAGACCTCCACCAAACCAAGTTTGAAATCACACAATGTCACATATATTATTTCATTTCTGATACAGTATGTCTCACATTAAAGGAGAAATCCAATGTGAATAAAATCCATAATCCTGTTGTTTGAGGTCACAGATTGATGGCATTAGAAAAAAAGAACAAGAAAATTTGATACAACATACATGTAGGCAGAAAACACTCATTGTATATCACATTGTTCAGTTTTCCCTTCATTTTCCATTGCATAATATAGTTAATGGATTACTTAGTGAAGTGTTTAATGTGTTATTCTTTTCAACCTTGGCAGTAATGAAGGATAATTAAAGGTACATGAATGAATGGTATTGCCATTAATACTAAAATAGTCTGATTGACTTGCCCAGTGTATTGGAATCATGACGGCCTGCCCAGAGACATCTGTCTCACTGTCTGTGGGTATCTAGTCAAGCTTTCACAAAAGGCACGTATTGATTGCAATCACGAAAGCTCTTTGTCTCTGAGAAAACATTACATTCTGGAAAATAATCTATTAATCTTTCTGCAGGCGAGTACTTAATGCCTAATTCTGTACAGAAGGGGTTTGAAGCCAAGTGCCTTGTTTCGCCGTGTTAGTGTTTGCCTTTATTGGAAAAAAAAAAAAAAAAACTGGTGAGGGATCAGCCGGTACAAGAAAATGCCTTTCCCCCAGGGCACAAGTCCATCTTCACTTCAGAATTTTCTCCTTTTGTGTTGTGTAATGCACAAGTTGGGCTACATTAAATCCTAAAGGTTATAGCAATTTTTTTTTTTATGTTTGTTATCTTACTTTGAGGGGACCATAACCTACCTACCTTGTGTTCTGAGAGAGGATGGAAGACAGACTCAGAGTCTCACAGTGAAGGGAGAAAGATGGAAGGGAGAGAGATGGAGGGCAAGAGAAAGGTAGAGAAAAGGTAGAGAGAAGTGGTGATGGAGAGAGAGAGAGAGATGTTCAGTCAGATCAAGTAGAAAGAAGGCAGAGACAGAAAGATGGAATGAAACAGAATGAGAGAAAGTGCTCTCTCTCTCCCTTTCTTTTTCACAAGCGACTAATGGAAGCTGTGTAGCATTGCTCGGGGCGATGAGGTGGAACACAATCTCCCATTCCACCTTGTTTAATGATTCTTTAGTTTTGTTCATCATTTCCTTATGTTTACGGGCTTGTGTGGGCTGGAGGTGCTGGCAGTGCCAACCACTCCTGTGTGGTGAGACGCTATCACACTAGGTGGCTCGTGCAGTGAGAAACCAGGCCTGCTGTATCCATTTACGGCTTTATTCAAGTGCCTGTTTTTCACCAACAGCATTGTGTGAGAAGGAGATCCTCTTGTCACAGAGTCTGAATTGAAACGTGTCGGGCGAGTGAACCGATGCTTGAATACATTAAATTTTATCAGGTAATTCATCTTAATTGCTAATTACTACGTCACTGCCGGTGTTGGCAGCCTCCGAGGGATGGCTTGATCTGTTGATGATTACACGGCCGTGGGCAAGTAAATAATCCATGACTCTGCCTGTCTGCCTGTCACCGTGTCATGTCACAAAAATATTGTCTGTCCCACTATGTCTTATTCCACTACCATCATGCTCCTGGGTTCAATACATTGTTCAATGGATTGCACAGCACATATTTTAAGTCTTACCGCATTGGTGTCAAATCCTGCTAATTGCTCATAGTTACATGGTTTGGACCAAAGAAGAAAACTCTACTTTTGTACTCTTTAAACCAAACCATGAGTGTAATCTTATATACTGTACTACAGTTCAGCTACCTACAGTATAACCGTTTTGCCAGAAATGCAAGCTTGCCTTTAAAGAACATAGAGCCACTTACCTTTAAGGAACATAATTACTACAGTACATTTAAGGATCATAGAGGCACTCACCTTTAATGAACATCTAACCAAGCCCTCTAACCAAGTCCACAAATGCCCTGTAGGCGAGAAGACCCACTACATTGTCTATATTTCCACTACACCGGGGACCTTCAGAGTTTTGTTTTTTTTTTTTGCATGGAGTGTATTCAGCTCTAAATGGTATCTCGTACCAGTGAATACATTCACTAGTCCCAGAGTCCATGAATTGACAGACAGAAATGACACAAATATAAATAATGCTCTCCCTTGGCTTCATCCTTTCCTTTGCTGTGGCAGGAACACAGGAACACTGGTGCCACGCATACTTTTCTTCCAAATCACTCCATTTCTGTCAGGCTGAACAGGCCACTCTTTGTCTTTTCAGACTGACAAAGATGTTAATTTTAAGCATCCTTTGGAAAAAAAATGCAGTATTGTGACTGCTTTGTATGAGCTTCTCTTTCAGAGTGGATGTGAGTCGTGGTGATTGAAATTAATAGGCATTCTTTTGTTCAGTCAAATATTTTCATTACAATGGATCTGAATAATTCTCCAAGACACAGAATGAATGCAGGGGGACTTGTGTTCATGGGGATTTTTTAATGTCTCATTTGAAATGAAAATTCTCTGATTACTAGTTTCCTTGCCAAATGAGGAACACACATACACACACACACACACACAGAGGAAACAAATTCTGGCGGCTGACATTTAGTAGGCTCAGTTCAGCTTCCTTCATGGCTGTCAGTCATTTTATGTTGCACAAGCCCTAAGCTGTGATGTCATAGTTTCCACATGATGCCCCCATCAAAATGTCATTTTTTGCAGGTTTGTAAATATCAGCCTGTGGTATTTTGCTCGTCCTGTGGTCGTTCAGCCAAAAAATATCTCCTTAATCTGCCACTGTAACGTCTTCAAAACTTTCACAAAAACTTTCCTTTTCTGTTCAGTGTAGTCGCTGGAAATTTCATTTTTGTCTCTGACCACTCAAGCGTTGACTTATTTGTGCATGTTGTTGCCTTCTGCACAAAGCTGAAACTGCAGGCAGCATTAAGGGCTTCTGTGTTTTCCCCCGAAGATACCATTTGCTGCTTCGCTGCCTTTCCTTTCTCCCACACCCCCCCTCCCGCCAAACCCCGCCATTTTTTTTTTGTGTGTGTAATAGTTTACATTCAAATCTTAATTTACTACAATTACATAGAGGCATCTCTGGCCTTAAGGTTGCATTTTGAAGTACATCTGATCAGACATGTGCTCACAGTACAACGTGTACACAATACTGTATGTTTCAAACAAACTTCTGTTAGTATGTCCTAGCTGTGTCAGTAAGGCGGTGTCTGGAAGATTTTGAATGCCTTTTAGGTTGCTAGCTAAATAGTTTCACTTAACAACTTCTTAATATTGCTTTAATTAAGGAAGCACCATATGAACATGTTATTTAACATATCAGGCTTTGGGTGGTGAGACTCAGAGAACAGATGCATGTAGAGAAAGGATCTACGGGTAACGAGCCGGATCTTCTGCTTTATATATATAGCCACTAGGCAGGCATGCATATCTCTCCACAAGTTCAGGCGTGAATCATTCAACAAAAGCTATCCATTTTTGAAGCCCTCCCTATGCCAGTGTGCTCTGCATTGCACTACACTGCACTGCGTTCCACACGTCGCCTCCATCAGAGCAAAGAGCAGCGTGCTTCAAAAGATTTGTATATTTATGAGGTGGAGAGAATGAGGCAGGCGGCAAAATGCCGTGAGAGAATAGGTTGACATTTACAGAAAGCAAAGCGAGTCCTCTGTCCCGACTGTGGTGTTCTAATGAGATCTCTTTCATTTTCTACCATGAAGACATACGGCTACTGACTCCCCTCCTTTTTTTCGCTAAATCTCTGTATGCTTGTCTTTAAGATTTTTTCTTTTTTTTTCCCAGACGAACAGTGAGCTGTGGATCATTGTTTTGTTAATAATTTACAATCATTTCCCTGATACTGGATGATAGGGAATTAATTGTAAATACTTTTATTGAAGTTGGTGGGCTGTTTTCAAAAGTTGTTCCAAGAGATAATCTGCCTTGATGTGGGTGTCCCACCGGGGAGTCGCTCGAAAGTGGACTTTCAGCTTCTTTTTGGGGATTTGGCAGGTGCTTTCTGAATGGCTACCTCCCACTGGCACTAAGACTCTTTTTCCCCCCATCCATTTCCTTCTCTCGTTTTTTTCTTTTTTTTTTAACAGACAGGACTCAATGCATTATGGACACCTCCCTCAAGGCATTTACTGGCACTTCCATGGCAGAGAGGGATCGCTCCCGGTAATGGTTCCTCGCTCGCTCTCCGCCAGGCGAATGACTCCCTCTTTTCTTTCCTTTCCTTTCCTTCCCTTCGATTCCCTCACTCGCTCCCCCTTGCCTCACTGCGGAGGCTGAAAGCCTCTGACAGGCGCCTCGGTGTCGACCACTCACCCCTGCAGAGAGCCTTGACTGACAGTTCACCTCCCTGACTGACAAACGCCTTGTCTGCCTGAGAGCCCATAACTCACTCTGATTGGTAATCATGACACGAGGGGGCGGGATATAAATCTACGGCCCATGGCTAGGATGGCGGGTCGTGTTGAGACATGCTGAAAGGGCACTCTCTATAGGGAATGAGGTAACTTGTTCACACTGACCTTGGGCAAAAGATAGTGATAAGGGCCAAGGGTTAGAACAACAGGATGGAAGAAAAGATGTGCGTGTCCTTTACCATCAGTATTCAATGTCATTTAGGAGTTATGCACTATTCGGATGGGACTAGATTTAGGCTACATAGGTGCGTGGGATAATGTGATTTTACTCAGAGTTGGTAATACGAATGGCCAATTGGCACAAGATCAAAAATCTCAGTAAGACCACCGAAAGTGGGAGGGGTAACTCAGTTTACATACTGCTGTCACAGCTGAGATGTCACACGTGTGCCATCAACAGAATAAATTATTATGAGGTTGTTAAGAGTTAGGTCCGTTCAAATAATTTTATTAACTGTCGACAGACTTAACTGAAAGCCGTCAGAAGTTGCATGCATGTGACAAGTGCTGTTGACCTACCATGTTGATGTGAGTGCACTCTGGATAAACCCTTTTACAATGACTATTCATATTCTGTTATTATAAGCCAGAATAGTCTCAGAGGGAGTCAAAGGCCATTATGTTATAGGAAAATTAATGCACTGTGTTGTCCGTCAAAGTATAAGGCAGGTTGTCTACTATGTATTGTATCTCTTCTGCTGGAGTAATTAATTAACTTGCATACATACATTCTGTACATACATACTGTAGGCTTACACTTGTTGGTCACATGACACCTTGAGCGTCCTTCAGTTGGCCTTTTGCCTCAGACAAAGAAAGACATTTTTTTTGTATGTTTACAGCCCATTGATATGCATGTATGCAGATGCCCCTGACAACCTTTACTAGAGTGTGCAGTGGTGCATTAAAAAAATCAAATATGTCTGCTGGAGTGTCGAATGTAAACAAAGATAGCAACGTTAGGTTCTTCACCTTTGGGAGCTACTGTATATAAGCTCATGAAAGGCAGTAACGCTTTTTTTTTTAGCTTGTTTGTTTAAATTCACCCCACTGAATAATTCAGTGTTTATGATCAGATGATAGGTGCCAAAAGAGTAGGAGGCTGAGGTTCACTGTGCAGCTTTAAATCTAACCTGACACTGTCTTTGATGGTGTGCCGATGGGTCCCACGATGTTAAGGGAATAAACATGACCTCTCCCCAAACTTCCCCCAAGATCACTCGCAGCCTAATGAGGGCTATGTCCTTTCTCATGTTCTCACGATTTCGTTTCCTGGTTGTGTTTGAATGCGGTGCGAACAGCTCTGAGAGGTTGCCATGGGAAAGGCCTTTGCTAAAGGTCCCATTTCAGAGATGCTGTGTGTGTGTGTGTGTGTGTGTGTGTGTGTGTGTGTGTGTGGGTGGTTGAATTAGAGAAAGTGTGTTGCCTCTATGCCTCACTTTTGCCCTTTCTCACACTCTAGCTGGGGTTCATCAAGTTGGGATTAGTATGGGCAGTCTTGGCTGTTGCACAATGTGTTTGTTTTGGGATTCTTAATCCATCAAATGCTTTCATAAAAGAAGGATGTTCTTATTGTCTGGAAGCTTCTGTTGTTAGTGCTGTTACTACGACTACTACTTCTACTATCACCACTACCACTACTAACACTGCCACTACTACCACCAGGCCTACTACTACTACGACTACTACTACTACTGTTGCTACGACTATTACTACTATTGTTGAGGGGCAGTGGTATACAGTCACAGCCTAACAACTGGTTGTCCAGGGCTCAAGTTCATATTCATATTAATTTCTATAAAATTACCTGCATAATATCAGTCACTTCTGTTTTTTGTATGTCATTAGTAGGAGCAATATTATACCATAACTGGGTTGTGATTGCAGAGTAACATGTATGGCAGATGAACTCCTCGTATGAAGCTGCTGCCAGTGTTTTTCCTGGTTTTAGATAACCTCGCTTTGAAGACGAGGAAGCGAAGGGCAGTGGATCAGACGCATGGTGGTGTATTTGTCTAATTACCGGTTTCCTTTGGCTGGCTCATTAATAATGCATTTGGCTTGTGGCGCATATGGAGGGGAGGTCGACTCCGACATGTCGCCTTTACTGTACGTGTTGGTGCTCGCCAAGTCTATAGTCATCCTCCCCCGCAGTGACCTCGGCGGTCATGGTGAGCATGGCGTTACAGGCTGTACACTCCATTGCTCCTCTGGTGATGGCCTTGTCAATTTTCACCATGCAGACATCGTCTGCGTATTCCGGGGTCAGAGCTCCGGTCCAGGCAGCACCTGCTCTGAAAACAGATCTATACCGGCTGAAATGCAACACTGACAGAGAAAAGCCAGTATGTCGAGTTGTTTGTTTTATTATTCATATATATACAAACATATTTTTATATATTCATATACATATTTTTTTTCAGTGTTTCACATTTCAGAGCTGGCAAATTTCTCAAAAACCTTCAAAGACAAATCACTACTTTCCAAAGGTTTCTTTGCGCAAGGCTGTTTTGTTTTCCACTACATCTCCTGCAATTGTTACTACATCTACTACCAACAAGTGCAAATTATGGCAATCATTCTCCAAAAAAGTGAATGTTGGGTTGTCCTAGTATTCCAAAGTCATAAAAGGTGATTGCACCTTTCCATGCTCATCACGTTGCTCCGGAGCCCCAAGTAGTTTTCCTTCTTTTGAAATTGGCTGTGAGGATCAGACCGCGTTAAAGGGCTTCTGCTACGGTGCTGCCAGCAACCGAGCACATGTGGTAAGTGCGGGGGGTTGTCTGCCCGTATTACACCTGTGATGGAGATCGGCGGGACACACTGTAGCTCCCCATCAAGGTGGAGGAGGCGCGAGGAGTCGAGAAGCCCGGAGAAGGAGCCGAGGAGCGCTTGAGTGACAAGCAGCTGTCGGAGGGATAATGCGACTCGAGATGAAGGCGATGCCTCCACTAACGGAGCTCAACAGCTGTTCGCCATCCAGACAAAGTCATAAATTAGATTTGCAGCTGCTAAGTGCCCCTCTTTCATGCGGGCTCTTTATTGTGCACCTTGGTCTCGTTAATGAAGCCTGCTAGGAGATGTGTCTGTTTTTTTTTTTTTGACTGTTTGTTTTTACAATTTTTTTTTCCCTGACAGGGTTTTTTTCCCTCTCTGTCTTCTGTGTCTGTATCTTTTTTAGCGGCTGTGTTGGATCGGCTGCAGTTATCTAGTTGTTTTCCCTCACGAGCTAATGACTGTCAATCCTGTGCTGTAGTTGAAACTGGGAAACGGGATGATCTCCATAGTGACTGAGCTTGGCAGGATCTGTGATGGTGCCTTGACAGTTTCACCATAGGAGGAACATGCAGACATTTTATACCCCTCTCCCCCAACAGATGACACTTTCATGTGAAGCTCCACGTGGAGATGTTGAGCACCATCTCTCTCTCTCTCTTCTCTTCTTACGCACCCTCTCTCTCCCCTCTCTATCCCTTCTCTCTCTCTCGCTCTCTCTCTCTCTCTCTCTCTCTCTTGCTACCTGTCTTGTTCTCTCTCACCCACTCTTTCTTTCTGTCCTTACTGTGCATTCACACTAAGAGATACAAAAATATCTGTTAGCTTTTTTATTATTATACTTTTTATTTGCAGATTTGTAAGAATACTGTACATACTAACAAATACAACTTGAAAGGACGAGCAAGAATAAACAACAACAACAACAACAAAAAAAAACAAGCGGCAGATTAGATAGACAAGCCAAAACAAAACAAAATAAAGCAAAAAAACAAGGACATCATAATGACAGGAGTTTAATTGCAGTGATAATCACTCATGACGCACCCATTGACATTGACATCCCATGTTACAGCCAAAATGCATCATACAGTATTCATTTTACATGAATTTTACATGAAGTTGTGAACAGTTTATAAGTTCTTTTACTTGCTCTAGTTGCCCAAGTTTTGTTGCTTGTCGCTTTTGAAGCTTAAGTTGCTTCTGTCGCTCTTATCCACACAAAATGAATTACTTCCATCAATTTTACTGCTTCATACGCTCTTGGTGTGAACACACAGTTGTTTGGTCTATCTGTTACTTTCTCCCTACTCCCTCTACATTTTTGGAGCGATTCTGTGCCACACCGTGATGTCATCTTTATGCCTGTGAAAACTTGGCTCTGTGGATAAGACTGGCAGACAAACGTGTTACACAGCGTTGTGCACCCTTCCTGTTGAGACTGTTGATAGCCGGCACTGAGGCTGGTAGAACGTGGGGCCTGATCTCGCCTTGCCTCAACTCTTCCCACTGTTATGTTAATGGCCTCCTTTCGGCTTCTTCGAATCATGAAAGAACCATGTGTGTGCCATTTCATCAACGCTGTCATGTTTATCTGCACAAATCCATGCGTTTGCTGACATTATCATCAAATGGCCAAACCGCCACCATATGCTTTGTGTCGGCACTTCTATTCTTTCCTCTTTGTTTTGATTTCCCTCCCTTTCTTCACGCAAATATTTTTTTTCTTCCTCTTCAATTCACCCCCAACATCACCACTTGCATTTTCTAGACGTCTCCATTAAAGCAAGTGACAGGTGCTTTGATCTCCTGAATGCGCTATTAAATATGTATCTCGCCCTCTTTCCCCAGCACACTAATGGTCAGGCATGTGAGAGAGAGCAGGAATCTGTCAAAACTGTAGGAGAGGTGAGGCAGGAGTCAAGCAGAGAGAGCTTGCAGGGAGGCTACACTGGATTTGTTACCAATGCATTAAGTACACGTCATGTCAAAATACATCAATTAGCTTCCATGATCATTAAATGGAACCGGCAACACCAGACTTAGCAGAGCAGACTTGCGCTTAACACTTGTGCAACATATCCAGTGCTGAGGGCTAAGGCTGGGTTGTGGGGAATAACGGAAGGGCCTATAAACTGCCTTCACAGGCCATCTCCAGCACTTCTTCAACCAGGGATGCTGTCATTTTTTTCTCTAAATTTCCTTTATTTCTTTTCTTTTCTCTTTTCTTTCTCTTTATTTTCTTTTTTTTTTTTGGAGGGGGGTGCGGGCTGAGTGGGTGATCCACTTCAAGGAGAGTGAGCAGCTTGCAAGGGCAAAGGTAGAGTCCTTCATGGGTGCTGCACCACCCGCAAAAGAAAAAGGGCCCCAAAGTCAAGACCAGCGGCCTCGCTTCAAAATGGTAATCAATTCAGCTGCAGAATGGAGGGAGAGGGAGAGAGAGTGAGAGAGAGAAAGAGAGACATAGTGACAGAGAACAAGAGAGAGAGTGTGTGTGTGAGAAAGAGTAAGGTAGAGAGAGAGAGAGAGGACTAGAGTAAGGTAGAGAAAGAGAGAGTGAAAGAGAGAGAGAGAGAGAGAGAGACGTTGCTCCAGTGCTGGTGCTCTGCACGCCAGGCACGTTGGCACTAGGCTGAGAAAGCTCTAGGGGCCTGCCAGCGTGGGTTAGCCGAGCGGCGCCGGGGCTTGTTTTGGAAGCGCCGTGGCTCGTATCTTTTGCTCCCGCCGTTTTTCCGACGCAATATGCGATTTGGTTGCGAGGCCTCATCCACACTGACACGCTCCTCATCATCACACAGGGCCAAAAGACAAACATTTGACTGCACAACAAAAACAACAACAAGACCTGTGTGATCAACAAGACCCAACCCAGTGGCTTCATCATAACTGTATCAGTGAAACACAGAATCTAAATACATACTTAGACGCCAGACACCTGGACACTCCCACTTTGATGATTAAATCGAAGAGACAATTCATTCCCTTCTGCAGATCTGTTATTGTTTTCTGTGTTTGTGTCATGTGTGTGTGTGTGTGTGTGTGTGTGTGTGTGTGTGTGTGTGTGTGTGTTGGCGTGTGAGATGGAGGTAAGCCATCATCATATTCATTGTAATTGCTTTTTGACTGATGGGCGGCCGCCATTGAATAGCATCAAAGCAGATTACCGTCCGAGTTTGTCTGAGCCACCCACACTCAAAAGACACAGAATCAATTTTGGAACACCTGAAACCCTCAAACAATACAGTGGATGTATCCTCTCTCGCCCTCTCTCCTTCTCTCTCTCTCTCTCTCTCTCTCTCTCTCTCTCTCTCTGTCTGCCTCTCTCTCTCTCTCATCTCTTCCTTTATAGTGTGCATGTGTGTACTGTAGGTGTGTGAGTTGGTGTTGTGAGACAGGGAAAAGAAGAAAAAAATGTATGTCTGTGTGTGTGTGTGTGTGTGTGTGTGTGTGGATGTGTGTGTATGCAAGTGTGTGTGTTTGTATCTGTGTAAGGTTGTTTGCCCTACTGCCTGCCCGTCCCTTGGCAGCAGGTTTGCTGCAGGGTACAGGAGCAATGACCAGTAGTTCTTTAAATTATCACAGGTCATGCTGTTAGTGCACAGCTCACCCTTAGTCCACTCACACACCATTCAGAATTAATGTCCATGTGCTCTCTCTGTCTCTCTCTCTCTGTCTCTCTGTCTGTCTGCCTGTCTCTCTCTCTCTCCATGACTGTGCAAGTATGTGAGTTTTTTTCATGTATAGTGTATAGCAGAGATGTTCACAAGTCCTTTTTTCCAAGTCCAAGTCCAAGTCAAGTCTTTGTGCACGAGTCCAAGTCAAGTCTCAAGTCTTTGAGGGGCAATGCCAAGTCAAGTCCCAAGTCTTTCG
>JASCQY010000071.1:1848979-1857750 GCA_030264315.1 Sardinella tawilis
AAGCAGTGAGGTAAACAGACTCGGTATATAATTATTCTTCATTTGGGCGATTCGACGGGGGAACAAGCCATAGCAGGCGTGTGCAGAGCGACCTGGATTGGAGGGTATGGAGGCCTCTGAGGAAACTGCAATGTATGTCTTGGCATCAAGGAGGGGGATAAGCTAATATGATTGATTTCTGGAGCAGATGGAGGGCGATAATGAAGTGCATCTTGTCTCCGAAGACGGCTATTACGGCGGAGAGCATCTGCTTTTTTTTTTTTTTTTTTCCCTTAATTACATTTCACACCACATAGTATTATGTGATTTAAGAAATCGGAATGTTTGATTCCAGAGATCTATGTACAAATGAGCCACACTCAGAGAATATGTAGCAGTTAGGGACTCAGGCATGTTGCAGGAGCTTTACAGGAGCAATTACATTTCTGTTAGGTGGTTTAATGCAAGAGGCAAGCAAGACAGAAACAGATGATGTTTTTCTTTTTTCGTTCTCTCTCTTTTAATGTAGCCGTCAATCTGATATGTGTACGGTGGGCTGGCAGAATAAGTCTTTTTGCGTTCACCGCTAGCAGTTTGTGTTTTCGTCTCTCACTGTTATTTTTCAGGTTGACTTAGTGTTCCTGCGGCTCAGACTCCCTGCAAATACGGATCTGTTGCTAAATCGTCACGCAGAGAAATGTACCAATTAGCTTGTCCTTAAATAAAGTCACATCAATCAAGAAATGCCTAATTAGTTTATAATCGCCAGTGTTCTATCGGCATTTGTCAACTAAGTGCTTCAAATGCCTGAATTAATCTCTTAAAAGCCGAAGTTGCATGGTTGAGCAGACATAAAACATAAATCAGCAAATGCTAGATGGTCAGATTAAAATGTGCATATATTTAAAGAAAAAAAATATATACTTTACAACAGCTATATTCTTTATGGCAGTTATGTAATAGCTTTACACAGTTAGAAAAAGTATAACTTATTTCAATGTGTGAAAACAATGGTGTACAGGTACATGAAAATGAAATAATTTTGACTATTGAATATTTAGGGAAGTCCTCACAGACAGTCATTTACCGATTTGTCATGGCGCAGAAGACTCTCTTTGAAATTGTGTTTAGAGAGAATATTTTATGCCAGGTTGTTTGAAAAGATAAAAAGTCTCGATTTTTGTGGTGGATTCATTTGGGAGTGAAACAGTGAGGGAGAGGAGGGAGGCGGTCTGTCAATCAGGCCTCTGTTGCGCTCTCTACAGAATCATCAGAGTGACCTCATTCCATCAGTTTGTGTCATTAACCCCCGCTTTCCTCTCAGTCCGTCTTCGCCGCTTTCTGGCGGCGACTCAACACGGTCACAGGAGCCGATCGCTGCCTCTCCAGTCAACAGAGGCTCCTCCACCAGCTGCACTGCAACATGTTTCACAAGAGTGTCCCAGAGGCTGCATGACTTGGCTTTAAATATGTGCCAAGTCTAGTTTGGTTTATTTGTTTATTTATTTATTTGTTTGTTTTGATGGATGCCGCTGCTGGGGAATATTTCATTGTCCTACGTCGGATGCCGGTCCTACCTCATGATCGGATCCCTGGGGCAGCCACTCTGGACTGGATCAGAGCAGAGTTGTCTTACAGAGAATACATACCAAAATAAAAGCCCCCGTGCTTCTGGACTATTACAGGAGCTATTACAGCTATCCTGGCATCCAGCTCTTTAGCCTAATAGCTTAACAACCTTGTTAAAGACCCTTATGAATCCTGCTGACAAAGTTGTAAATCATGTGTGTTTTCCAATCTCTCTGGTGCATGTTTCTCCCTCTGCTGTCTCATTTCCAGGTGTGCATGATCCCTGCTATTCTTGGCCATTATTGAAGGATTTAAAAAAACTTTAAGTTATAATTTCAACGTAAACCATTAAGTACACAGGTGTCACTAGCTATTATACTGTATATTATTTAACACTTTTTACAGTGTTGCTGTGCATGGATGCCATAATGACTGCAGTAGTAAATGATTCGATTGATAAGTACTTTGGAAAAAGTGCTCTTTGCTCTCGCTTTTTGTGAAAAGTGTGGGTGCACAGCATAGTAATAACTGCTCTCGTGTACACTCTATGTGTGGGCTTAATGCTGTTAGGATGATCAGAGCGCAAGGGGAAAATGTCAGAAATATCAACAACCAATCTGCAACAAATGTTATTTTAGCGGCGAGAGTTTCAGCATATCTATACTGTAGCTTTTCAAAATTTGTGGTTGGAGAATGCTACATGGAGGACATCCACGTATACCTCTTAGATGTGCGCAGCGGAAGATGAGGACAAAAACACTTTCTCGTTGTTGACAGGAACGACAGAAACATCTAGATTTTTCCCCTCCATCATTCCAGCGGGGAGTCCTATCAGATTTCTCCAGCTTTAATATCTTCGTACATTTTTTTCCCAGGCAGAGGTAGTGAAAGTGACATTTAATAAGCGCAGTGGGTTTTGAAGACAAGCCCATTGTGTTGTGATGGGAGCCACACATTTGCCGGAGTCTTGGGTATGCGGCGGAAGGAGCGGTAAACAAAGCTGATATCTCTGCAGGTGTCCTTCTCCTTCTGCCCTGCCTGGGGGAGAGAAGAAAAGGAGAGAAAAGGAAGAAAAAAAAAAAGAAACAGAAACATCAGACACTGATGCAAATGACTCATCGAAGAGGAGGGAAAAAGGGAATGGGAAAAGATGAAAGTGTTAATCACTGTGACACACAACCACACCGAATCAGAACTGTGGAATAATATATCAAAGCTCGGTGGGGGTAGCCGCTGCGGCGATGATGGACATGCATTGAGACGAGGAGAGGAGTGGCACTTCTGCAAAACAGATGCAGGGTGCTGTGCTTTCTCAATTGCTCTCTCTCTCTCTCTCTCTCTCTCTCTCTCTCTCTCTCTCTCTCTCTCTCTCTCTCTCTCTCTCTCTCTCGCTCTCTGTCTCTCTCTCTCTCTCTCTCTCTCTCTCTCTCTCTCTCTCTCTCTCTCTCTCTCTCTCTCTCTCTCTCTCGCTCGTGTTTGCTCGCTCGCGGACTCGATGAGAAAAAGGCCATTTCCTACTACTTCCCGGGTCGCTGTTTTCAAGGAGGTACAAACCGCTCTGTTGTGCTACCTCCTGTGGAGTTCAAAAGAATCACATTAGCCAGGATCCGTACGAGGAGTCATTACTGTATAGATTAGTGCCATCTCCCATGCAAGCTCTGCAGAATCTGATGCAACAGTGTCCTTGCTTTATACTTGTGCATGACACTAAATGGTTCAAGTAGTAAAATTGCGCCAAATGTTTTTTTTTCCCTATTTCCTCACTATGTTCTTCAGATGCTATGAGCTGATGCAAATGACAGAAATCGTATAGAAATCTTACAGTGGGGTCAGGGGTGTCCGTGGTTGTAATCATCCTCCGATTCATTGTCTCGCTCGGAATTTGGCAAGCCAGAAGTGCAGGGGCCACACTTTAAGTGGAAGAAGTCAATCAAATAAAATTGAACCAAAGTAAAAGCATCTTGGATGGCACGGTGGTGCTTATTGGCTTAATCGATTAGCCATTTGCACTACGTTCGGAGGGGGTCACCCGGTGCCTGACGCCCGCCACGCGGCATGGATTGAATGAGATTGAGATCGGAGCGAGGCTTTGACCTGTATCTTGCCATCAGTTTCCCAGCCAAGCGGAACTTTGATGAGGGGATTTATCCAAGGTGAGCCAGCGTGTGTGTGTGTGTGTATGTTGAGGTGTGTGTGTGTGTTGGAGGGTTGGGGCTGCACCCACTTCCTCCCCACTCTGTGTGAGGATCAAACTGCTATCTGATGGGAAGCACTGGTGGGGGGCAATTTTAACCACCCATTTCCAGCTGGAGTTTAAAGGCAGGCAAAGCGCTTATCATTCCCGGCGAGATGTTTAAGGCAGAGGAAAATATATCTTGAGAGAGATCAATTGCTGCGAGGTTGGTGGCAGTTGATTGGAAGAAACGGGAAGATGGAAATGGATAGGGGGGCAAAGAGAGAGAGAGAGAGAGAGAGAGAGAGAGCAAAGAGAGAGAGAGTGAGAGAGACTGCAGCCATCAGAGGAAGAAGTCAAGACCATGACGGGCTTCTATCAATCCACCCTCCTTCCCCCAACTTCCAACCTCCAACCCCCCCAGATCACTCCATCATGGGGGTAATTGAGGAGCATGGAGATTGCAGAAATGGAAGCAATTTCACAGACACAAGCCCAATCCTCACAGCCGCCCCCTTGCCGTGGCGTGTTAATGGGGTTGACCAGACTGGTGGGAGAGGCCCCTCTCTAGCGTCTGAGAGGGAGTGCAAATGAGCGGGGCTTCCTAAAACACTCTCGAATCCTCACCCCTCCTCCTCCTACCCCACCGCACCACTGCACACCCCCTCCCCCTGGGTCTCTCTGATAATCAAATCAACAGTGCAGAGATTGCGTATGATTAGCGGCAGGGCCGGGGGACCGCTGACGCCCACCGTTCCAGATTAACATTGACGGCACCTTTGCTGTGTGTGGGTGGGTCACCTCAGGACTATCGTCATGGTGACACAGAATGGGTTGCCAGTCACTAGCCGTGTTTACTCTTTTTTAGTTGCCGTTGAGAATTGACTTGAAGTCTCACCGATTGTCTGTCAATCTGAAAATTCAGGTCTTTGCAAGTTATATTTTGAAAAAATAAATGTGAGGATAATAAAAAAAAATATATAATTATGTTCCTTTATCTTTATCTTCACATGTATGTGTTATAAAGCATATATTTAGGCCTATTAGAAATAGATAGATAGATAGATTGATAGATAGATAGATAGATAGATAGATAGATAGATAGATAGATAGATAGATAATCATGGTGATGGGAATATATCAAATTTTAAATGTGTTTTTGTGGTTAATGTTTTGCTTCTAGCACTTTGCTTACTTTATCTAGAGCATTTTGTGTAGACAACCAATCAATGCCTTTGTTATCTGTGGAGTTGAGAGTGCTCTAAATTAAAGGTGTTTTTTAAAGCCACCGGTGAGTCGAGTTGAGTTGATGGCTCATGTCTCACTGATCTGATCAGCGCTGCTCTGAAGGGTCACAAGTAATTACGGCTTTTGTAGGAGAAACATTTTCACTGCTAATACTGCTGCCTATGTTGAAGCACTAGTTGCCTGTCAGAGAGAGGATATGGTGGATTTTAAATTGCGATTTCCAAAACACTGCACTTCACAATAAAAAGGACCGCTTCAATCCATATTTTGATGACAGTAGATCATTTTCTAAAGTTTCGGATGTGGAGGTGGGTTAATGGTTGTAGGTCACTCCAAACTGAGGAATTGAAAAGCGAGTGGCATTCATTTGTCTCAAGCTTCGAACCTGTGAAAACATATTTTCATCATCATGGACGGATAAGCAAGAAACTGCAGTTTCCTGCAGATTTACTGCCAAGGCAAAACAAAAAAGGGGAAAAAAGCAAAACCTAAGAAAACAACAAGCTGTTGAAATGTCTGCTGCTTTTCTCCTCTCCTCAGGGGGCAGACTGTGGTGGGCAGACGACGATTTGGCCCAGCTGGGCACGGTGGCCAAGAGAGATGGGCGCAACATGGTCGTGCTCAGAAACAAGACCAGCGGCGTCGTCCACATGAAGGTGTACGACCGAGACGGGCAGAAAGGTGAGCAAGTTCTGGAATAAAATAAATTAGCGTCTCGCTAACCATCTTCTGTTCAACCCCCTGAACTGAGCCGCCTCCTACCAAGCACACCTGAACCATGTCATTGGAGCCCCCCTGATTGGATTAATTAGGTGACAAAGTGTTATTTCGATCACGTCATGCCAGAGTACAACTAGCCACCCTCACACTCATTAATTATTGTTCACTAATTAACTCTCACTAATTGACATGTTCATGGTGTTGATGCCTGTGCTTCTATGCCTCTATACAAGAATACACACCAACTAATGCCTAATGTACCAAAAAAATAAAGTGTTTGAGGGCGCGGCGACCTCAACACTTAAATGATTTATAAGTACAATATTCTTTTAATTAGATGGATTTGCAAGATGGATAAACACTCAGGCTCTAGTAAGGTGAAGTTACATGCAATTATAGATAAACCTCAAAATTCATTGCAAATTGTAAAGGAGCACTTTATATTAAAACGGGCAGTTTTTACATGAAACCATAAAGAATGTCAGTGTTCATGGTATTTGCAAATAAAGTTTGCGAGTCTCTACTTTCTCTTTAATCCGCAAAAGGACTGCGTGTAGTTAGCAGATTTATGAGGCGATTGGCTTTTGCGTTTTTGTGTTGAGTTATTCGGCAGATAATTCAAGGTAATGGCCTATCCATTATCAGCGTGCCTCTGGATCCCTTTAAAGTGTCCACTGAAATAAGGGATGGCTATTAAGGAGCCCCAGATGTAAATCTCCCAACTTTCGCCCTCATCCCAATGCTCTCATAGCAATTAGCCTCTCCATTCATAATGCAGTCCCATCTCATTACTGTCATGGCGGTACAGGCTGAACAATGCTGATAAGCTGTACCCTTGGGTAGGCTGGGGGAGGAATCATGACTGCTGTTTTCACTGCGTATCACAGTGGCTTGTATTAATGAAATACCGTAGGCTTTATGGAAGATGTCAGAATGCTGCTATCAAGCTTTCTCTTGTTTGTTTGCTGCCATTGTTTTGTTTTGTTTGTTTGTTTGTTTATGCCAAGCTTGCTGTCTTGGTCCAGTTTGCAGCAGGGGTGCCTCACAAACTACTTGAGACTAGTTGATGAGTAGTTGCCTGTTTTGAATTTTTATATTGTGTTGAAAGGGTGTTGTTCAGCCTTTGACTTTACCTCAAATGAACTGGATGCACCGCTAGTCCCCAATAAGTGTGGCTACCAAACTGTGGTGACCTTTGACCTCTGCCACCAAGATGGCCTTGCGAGTTAGTTGCTACAGGGCATTACAGATAAATGTGTTCTGCTACAGTGCTGCAAAATCTGCCAACTTGTGTAGGTGTGCAAAGGATTGTGGGTATTTCTTTAAAGAAGGATTCAACTCAAATATTTCTAAGAGAACAGCACTCTGCACTTGGTAGAATTTTGGAGGATCCATGACTTTGAAATGGTGCTTGGCAACATTTGATGATGGAGCAAGCAGCCGCTAAACCCGGTCAAGCGTGCTTCCTTGACTCTGAAAAACAGGCGATATTGTGTGTGCTGACGGGATTGTCACCACACACAATATGTGGCAATCTATGGCAATGTGTGTTTCCTCTCAGGGCGCAACCCCTGTCAGGTGAACAATGGAGGCTGTGCTCAGCTCTGCCTGCCCACCTCTGAGAACTCCCGCAGTTGCGCCTGCACCGTGGGCTACAACCTGCGCACCGACCGCATGTCCTGTGAAGGTAGGGCTTTCATCACATAGACACCGCTACTCTTTCTGCCCTCTTGACCTAAACATAGATGGTATGGTGTGATTTTAAAAATATAGAAGTAGTACCATATGTTTTTATGTATAAATGTTTTGCCATATACTGTATAATATTAAGTTATATAGTGATAATGTAATATTATATATTATTAATTGGATATATTGTATTATTAAGTTTTGTTTATATCATGTATGTTTCATTATTTTTTATTGTAATAATATGATCATTGATTCACAATGATTTCATATCAAAGTATATCATGATAAAAGGCAACCCTGTATATGCTGCCCCACTATGCTGAGAACAGTACATTGGGAGAGCTGTCCTGTACAGCTAACTGAAGCACACAGGAGGATGTAAATAATTGAGTGTATTTGCTCTTCCTGCTGTGTCAGGTGTGGGGTCCTTTCTGATGTACTCTGTGCATGAGGGTGTGCGGGGCATCTCCCTGGACCCTGGCGACACCTCCGAGACCCTCATGCCCATCACTGGCACGCTGTTCGCCGTGGGCGTCGACTTCCATGCAGGTGCTCACAGATTGGACCACTTAACATACAGCGCACACACACACACACACACACACACACACACACAGACAAACACTCTGGTCTCATAGAGGCTAACAAAATGATGAAAACATAAACACACAGATGCACTCATCACTCTATGCTGTACGGTTTCATTTGTTTCTTTTTCGTACATTTTTTTTTCTGCTTTTTGTTCAGGGTTGACTTTATGATCCAGTAACCGCTTCTTTGATCAGGCCTCCTACGCCTGCTAGAAACTGCAGCATCAAACATGCAGCTCTCCACCATACGCCCCCCCCCCCTCCCCCTTTTCCCCTTTCCTCTCCCACACTACTTTCATCATGTTCTCGTAACAGGAAGAAAAAAAAATTAAAAAAAACGGGAAAATACTCCACCTCATGTTGGCTGTCCACTCCCATGCCTGGTTACAAATGATGGGAGACCGCAGGGTTAAACGTGTCTTGGAAGCAGATAAACCCTCTGGTCTCCATCTCCTCCATCGGGCAGTGATGTGATGGGCAGTCTTGTTTGTGTTGATGCTTCTCTGTCTGATAGCTAGATAGCTAGCTAGCTAGCTAGAAAGACAGACAGATAGATAGATAGATAGATAGATAGATAGATAGATAGACTGACAGACAGATAGGTAGATAGATAGATAGATAGATAGATAGATAGATAGATAGATAGATAGATAGATATCTGGATAGATAGATAGATAGACAGACAGACAGATAGGTAGATAGATAGACAGACAGACAGATAGGTAGATACAGTGCCCTCCATAATTATTGGCACCCCTGGTTGAGATGTGTTAAAAGCCTTAAAATAAATTCAGTGTTTA
>JASCQY010000071.1:1915832-1927676 GCA_030264315.1 Sardinella tawilis
TTTCTCTGTTTCTGGCTATCAAAGTCCCGCTTACCCACCCGATCCATCCCAACCCATAACACCCCCCCTACACACACTCACACACACACACACACACACTCACACACACACACACACACATCCTACCCCAACTGCATCTACCCACCCACCCACCGCTCTCTCTTTGCCTTGCAGTATCAAGCGGAGATTTATGCGGGAAAAGGACCAACCCGTGTGGAGAGGAGTCTGTTTGCAATCAGACAAACACCAGTGCGGTATGCCAGTGCAAAGCTGGCTTTCAGAGGAATCAGAGCAGCAAGCAGTGTGAAGGTATGCTAACGAATGTCGCTAGCCGCCAGCTTATTGCTACGTGTATGAAGTCACTTCAATTTAATAACCAGAGGCTGATACATGCACACACGCACACGCACACACACACACTCACACACACACTAATACAGATATGACGGGTGTACTGTATGTGTGTGTGTGTGTGTGTGTGTGTGCGTGTGCATGTGCGCATCTATCAGCCTCTGGTTATTAAATTGAAGTGACTTCATACACGTGTGTGTGTGTGTGTGTGTGTGTGTGTTTAATTTGACAACCCTGCCCTCAATCCTAAACAGCAAATAGTCAGCCAATGGCAGAAGAACCTCCACTGTGCAGTCTACCTGCCAAACCATCATCCATAAACCAATGACTGCTGGAATGACCAATCTGACATGAATTAATACTCCAAGAAAAAAAAAAAAAACATTAGTTTACACCATAATCTTCATAAATGAATAATTCAATATCATCGTTCTCTCTTTTTTTCCAGAAATTGATGAGTGCCTGCAATTTGGCACTTGTTCTCATTATTGCACAAACACCAAGGGGTCTTATAAGTGCAGTTGTGACCGTAATTTTAAAGAGATCAATGGAAACTGTGTAGCGAAAGGTAAGGATCAATGATTTCTCATCGACACGATTTTCCCACCCATTTTGTCGTTTTTTTTTTTTTTTTTTTTCTTTCTCCTTTAGCTCACCAATCCATTTTCGCCTGCTCACATGCAATTAAAGTTTCAGCGGAGCGCTTGTTTAGTTATTACCAGGCTAATCATAGCCACACGGCACAGTAATTTCCCAGGGTTGAACCTATTTATTTATTTATTTATTTATTTATTTATTTATTTACACACACCAAGTTGTGTGATATCAATAGCCTTTTCTAAAGCCCATTACTATGCCTGTCAGAAGGCGGAGGCCGTTATGTAAAAGAGTCACATATATTTCTGCTCTTTCAAAGTGCTAAGTTGCTACGCTGTGTTGTCAGCAACCAGCACTTTAATCAATACCTACCACCCACACACCTCTTTTTTTAAGTTTAGTTTATCTCAGACATGCACCCTGCTAGAATTTTAATGGCCACATTTGAGGTGAAATTCTAATGCTGAAATGGTGGACAGTTGACACAAGTAGCCCTGAAATTATGTGGCTTTTAGAGTCAAATGAGAGGGGCCTTTAAAATACTTTCACATATTTGCAGTTCAGTGCATAATTTTTACACACTCATTTCATTTCACCTCATTTCTGTTTAAAACAATCATACATATTTTAGTTTAATACAATCCAGTCATATTTTAGTCACTTCAATGTATATATTGATTGTTATATATATTGACTAGTCCTACTTTGTTATGAATTTGTAACAACTGATATTCACATTGTGATTATAGTCTTGTAAAGATTAAATATTTTATATTGTTCTAGTGTAATGCTAATTTATTATGCTGATTATTAAATGTACATTTATATAGTTTTTCTCTGTTTTTGAAATTGTGAAAACTGTCAAACTGTCTCAAACCCTAAATGGAATTTAGCCACTTTTCATTTTTTTTGCATATTAATAACTCAACGGGCAGGACCAGAAGATCGAGTGCTCTACATAGCTAATGACACTGAAATCCGAAGTTTTGTGTATCCATTTAACCAGAGCCATGGACACAAACTGCTCACTCGCATCGAGGAAAATGCCCGCATCATCGGGATGGATGCTCTGTTACACCAACAAAAGTTTATCTGGGCTACCCAGTTTAACCCGGGTGGACTTTTTTACAGAGAAATATCTGACAGAAGTCAGATTAAAACTAATGTCGGGATCATAGTAAGTATGTTCAAGCAGGGGGTTGGAGAAGGAGAAAGAGACAGAGAGATGCATACTGTTGACGGGGTTGAATTGGTCGTCGTTGGACTAACAGCGGAGGTCGTGAGCTGGTGCTGTGCGACTCGGTTGAGTCAAATAGCCACTGCCAGGCATCCATGGCACAATGAAATTCATGTGTGTGTGTCGCCAGGCCTTGTTATCGGCACTGCACCTCTGCAAATGCATTTAGTCGCTATGAATGGCCAGGATTGAATTATGCCCCGCGAATTCATCGAGATTAAATTCATAACTCACCGAGTCACGTCCCTCCGTTACACTCTGCGAGGGGCGAAGTGAGGCAATTGCAAGGTGCCACACACTCGTGGTTATCATATAGATTGTTCTAGAAAATATCCTGGGCTGCCTCAGCCAAAGCTTCATTCTCTTCATTATCTTTGAGGCTGAGATAGTTGGTAAGTAAAGGAAAGTAGTCCGCCATGAAATAAATTGGACATTTCTTCCTGGTGTCATCTTTACTCTCTCTCTCTGTCTCTCTCTCTCTTTCTCTGTCTCTCTCCACAAACACATTTGTGGAATGAAAAATGTAGGGAAATTGGCCCTTCTTTCTCCTCAGTCATATTTAAGAGTATCCTTCATTTGTATTATTTCTTCAGGGGCTTGTTCTGCGGAAATGAGAATTTCAATCATTCAAAACCGCCTCAGTTCACCACGTATTACCTGCACTCACTGCGACATGTATAATTTAGAGTGCTTATTGTTCCTCAGTTGTAACCAAGGCCTGGCTTTATATTCGGTGCATGTCCGAGCTGTAATGGTTCATTATTCTCCATAACTGTATGAATCACAGTTCAGAAAGCTCAATCATACCAAACCACTTCCTAATGGCAGGACTAAACTTTCCATACATTCTGGGACCCCCAGAATGCATGGAAATGTCGTCAGCAGTAATTTAAATCACCAGTAAAGTGCAGAGTTGGGTAAAATGTCTTGTTTTAGGAGCTTTAGGAGTTTGTCTGAGTTTATTATACTGTAGGAGTGTTATAGCCGGTAACACTTTAGGTTTTTGACATAAGAATGACATGAGTCACGTGTCATTAACATGAATAAGACTTTTTTAATGTTCATGACTGTCATTAAGTGTCATTTGGTTTTTGTAATGAAAACTGTTTTGGGTTCAGACATGACAAAAAATGAATGACATTTAATGACATGTTAAGAACATTTTTGAGTGTCATTACACGTTCATAATATGCCATTTCATGTTTTTGACAGGTTAATGTCGCTCTTATGGTCAAAACCTCAACTAAAGTGTTACCTTATAGTCTATTAAATCCAGTGTGATCAGTCCATAGCCCTGTTGTTCAAGGTCACCGAATGCTGTCAGGAAAAAGAAAAAGACACACTATGATACAACATAGACCAAATTGTGGACCAGTAACTGCCTAATTTAGTCTATATTGTATAAGAGTTTTCTTGTTCTTTTCGCTACAGTACTCAGTAACCTCAAACAACTGCGATACGGATTGATTCACACCAGATTTTTCCTTTAAAATACTTTAAAGCGACCATATTGAGGTAAATCAGAGCTGAGATCTAAGCCCTTCCAAAGCCTGACCAGTTGCAGAGTTGTCTTATGTCAGCACTCATTGGATAGCACTTCGTCTTCAGTAGAGGTCACGTTGTTCATACACTGGTGCACATGTACAGCACAGAATACCAAAGGCAAATGCGATGAATGTGCAGTATGGTTTGAGTGTAAGTGGGGTTGGGTATTCCCAGGACACTGGACGTTGAATATTACAGTGGGAGCTGTGATTCAACAAGCGGTGAACCAAACGATCAATATCAACAAAGTGCAATTTGAAAATGCAAGTAATCATTACTCTAGTTTGTAGTAAGCTATTATAGGGCAACACAGTCCACCTATTGCTCTCTCCACATGTCATTGGTATGCTCTGGCCTACCTCTGACTGTTCTCTTCCACCATGGGGGGCATTTAGCAGGACAGAAAACACATGATGGAGAGTCTACCGCCATTACCAGTAGGTATTTCCCTACCAGTAGGTATTATCTGCTGCAGGTGACACCCATGACACCTGTTCAACCACGTCACCAGTATGCTCCTGAGAACTTGTAGGAAGCTTTTCTTGTTTTTTTTTTTTTTTTTTTTTACTTTTTCCCCCCTATTCCTATTTTTCCCTCTTCTCTTATTCCTGATATCTTGGCATATATTTACAATACATACAGTAAGTAGTACAGTGACTTTGCACCACTGAGCAATTCTGTCTTACCTTGGCCGTCCCCTCTGCAGTGTCCAGACTTCAGGAGACCCAGAGATGTGGCGGCAGACTGGGTGACAGGAAACATCTATTGGACAGATCACTCACGGATGCACTGGTTCAGCTATTATACGGCCCACTGGACCAAGCTGAGATACTCGATTAACGTGGGACAGCTCAAAGGGCCCAACTGCACCCGGCTGATAACGGACATTGCGGGCGAGCCGTACGCCATCGCAGTCAATCCAGTCAGAGGGTGAGAGAGTGTATTTGTTCTTCTTCCTCTTTGTCTCCGCCATTCGCCAGGCAAGGAGAGCCTGTGCTCTGTATGACATAGAGATTGGAAACACTTTATTTGAAGCCAGTCTGCATAAAGATCACAGAAGCCTGTTGTAAACATGCATCATAAACAGTAATGGCACCTCATTCATGTTTACGACTGTCATTCGGTTTTTGTCACGTCTGCATCCCGAAGTCTGCATTTCAAAAACCCAATGACACTTCATGACATCAGTCATAAACATGAAATAAGGTTCATGATTATTAATGTTCATGATATGTGTCATGTCATGTTTATAACAGGCTTGTGTCACCCTACTATAGGCCCCTTCAAATAAAGTGTTACAGCAAGATTTTATCATGGACTTCATTCTGAGGTTCAGAGTTCTTACTTGCATATTTGTGTACTAGGTTTGACATTTCTTGATAGTTATCTTTTGTAGTGTTTTGACTATATTATATTTTCACTGGGATATACAGTATACTGATTGTTTACTTGAATCTGATTGTGTTTTCAGAATGATGTACTGGTCAGTGATCGGTGACCGGCCACATATTGAAGAGTCTGCCATGGATGGCTCTTTGCGAAGAGTACTTCTGGACAGGAGACTTAGAAGACCCACAGGTACCTGTAGGGCAATGCATGCGTATGTTTGCACATACAGTATGTATGCGTGGTACTGTATGTATATCTTCCCAACACAACTTTTAGTCATCCACATAGAAACATCACTCTGTATTCTCCCACTTTTTGGATTAAAGTTGTTGGGCCAGGGCAGATTTTAGGCCTCATCTACAGTACAACAGCAAATTATTTGTAGCTTCCATGCACATTTTAAAGCATGGACGAAGAAAAGTGATAACAAGTGCAGTGTGCACCTGAGAGTGCACCTGAGAGTCTGTCTGTGACCTGTATACAGTAGAGGTTCGGAAACTGCAGAGCCGCCGCATGCTTTGTTGCCAGAGCCACCATTGCAGACTAGACTAGACTGTCTAGTTTCCTTGGAGACAGAAGCACAAACAAGCATCCTGTCTGTGCTAACCTTCTTTGTGGCGGTGGACCTAAAACCTGCCAATGGATGGAGGGCTGCAGATTTATCATCTCAAGGAAAAAAAAGAAGAAGAAAAAAACAGCACCTTCAGCTATCTACCTCTCTGTCCCATCTTCTATGCAGCAGAGGCATTACGGGAAGCATAAATAGATATTCTGGGCTTTCGCATTAGAATAATTACTCAGGAAGTCCTTTCAAGAGTAAAAATAAACCAAGGTGATTAGTCTCTTTTCTTTCTTTCTTTTTTTTCATGATGTCCTCAAGATCGGAATACAAATTAGGACACGAAAGACGACCGTCATTGTAGTCTCGAAACAGGAAGTTTGTCAGCAGTTTACTTTGGAAAGAAGACACTGAGCACACTGCAAACAAGGTCTTGCCTGTGCCTGTGAATTTCATTTCCACTTCCTCCGGGCTGGTCTTTGCCCTCTACTGCTCATCAGTATGGAGCCTCAACTACTCCCAGATCCCCCATGCCATGAACCAGACACTTATTTTTGAACAATGTCCAACCAATTTACGTGCCTGTATTTTTGTAAATAAATAAACAAATAAGCAAACAATAAATAAGTAAACACAGAGATGACCTCCTGCCTCCCAAGACTTGGAGGCACCGTTATTGATTTTTCTGCCGAATTATTAGGCACATAAATCTCTCTCTCTCTCTCTCTCTCTCTCTCTCTCTCTCTCTCTCTCTCTCTCTCTCTCTCTCTCTCTCTCTCTCTCTGTCCTTTATCCCTCCCTAGGTCTAGCTATTGATTATTTCAACCAGCGTCTGTACTGGGCTGATGCAGAGCTGGCCACCATTGGCAGCGTGCGGTTTGATGGCTCTGATCCCCAGGAGCCAATCGGGGGCAAACACGGTAGGATAAACACCTCCTGTCAATATTGTGTGTGTGTGTGTGTGTGTGTGTGTGTGTAGGTTGGAGATGCGTGTCCAGAGGGAGTTGGCACTTAGATGATTGACCTTCAGTAGCACCAGCACTGTGTGCCGCATCATTAACAAAGCGAGTCATTTCAGGACAGAGTGGAATGTTCTGGAAAGATTTGCTCATGAAATATGGATACAAGTCAGGGCTTCCTTCTAAATCAATTGCAGCAATTTAGAAGGAGCCAATAGAGCAAATGCAAGCCTAACTGACTTTTTTTGTTTGTTTTTTAACCTGACATATTCCAGGCATCCCCAATCCATATCGAATCAATTTATTTGAGGACTTCATCTACGGAACGGGCCTGAAGAACGAGGTCTTCCGGATCCACAAGTATGGCAAACTGCCAATGGAGTTGTTGGATCTTGGGGTAGAGAAGGCCACAAACATCATGGTCTCCCACCGTTACAAGCAACAGGAGGGTGAGCAGAAGTTTTTTTTTAAAAGATTTTACTAATCTGGCCTGTCACAAGTCTGATGTCCTCCTGTCATAAACATGTCAGGTAACTGACAGAATGATGTGACCGTTGCTGACAGCTACTGACAGATTGATGTTTCGATTTACACTAAACATCAGGGCAGGCTTTTCAGTATGCCATTAATTGAATGTTTCTGTTTTTTAAAAAAAAGGTTAAAGGAAAAAAAAATCTGCTCTATAAGTGATAAGCATGCTGGTTTAGTATTTGTCAGGTTTATGTAGTAAACCTCTTTTCTCCGCTCTTTAAAGACCAAGCTAGAAGCAGCATAATGCACATTGCTTCACTGGAGGCCAGTGTGGCGTGTTTACTATAAAACTCCCCTGCACCAGGGTTGACATTAACTCAGATGAAGGCCAGTTGTTTGTTGGCTGTCTAGTCTTGTTTGGAAGATTGAAATTGAAGTTTATGTACAGTTGGGGAAGGGAGAGAGGGGAAAAATTGTGGATTGGAGAAAGGCTGGCTTGACGGGAGATGTCGAACCACCAACAATTACTGTCTGTGATGCCTGTGAGTTTCTCCGCTTGGGATCATTGGGGAAAGGAACACAGAAATGAAGACAAAAGGATAAGGGAGCAAGAAAAATGAATAAGCTCAACTTTTCCAAGGCAAATGCAACCATCAACTCATGGCCAAGGTATCCCTGCCTATGTCGTCTTTGACGTCAAACAGTGTCTCAGAATTGACCTCATATTTTTCAGCTGTACTGCAGTACACGATTTGACTAAGTGTAGCAAACGAAACGAAGGAAGATCTTGGCATGCATCTCGCACTGTTCCAGAGCGCTTTTCTGCTGGAACTCTCAATCGGTTCCGTGGGGCTTGTGCCTTGCTATTTGTTATCTTGGTTGACGTAATGGCCTGACATTCCTCCCCACCACCACCCCTCTCTCTGGTGCTCGGCCTTGCTACCCAGCGCAGCACAGACGGCCTCTGCCGTCCCTGAAGACTCATTAGAAGGGCGAAATCCAGTCCGAAGGAGAAGCAGACGACGCTCTCACTGCGGTGGCCCAGAGCAAAGTTTGATGTCTTCAGCAAAACACTGATGATGTGCCTCTCGCCTGTTTGATGCACTTCTTTTATTATATTATTATTTTTTTATTCTGTTTTATTTCAGTGAATACATGCATACCGTACATATATACATTCTTTTTTTCTCTTAAACCATCACTGCATCTTTGATTCAATCTTTGAAACCAATTCATGACGTCTCTTACATCTGAATTTCTTTCTTCCTGATGGAATGACACCATTTTAGGAATTTGTTGAAGCATTTTTTTTTAGTGAACGGATGTACAGCAAGTGAGTGACTAAATAATACAGTCAGTATCACTGTCGGTGCAGATGTTTGAGATTCCTCTGGTGAATACATATACAGTATGCACACACATTTTTACCGATTACCATAGGGAAGAACTGAAACTGAAGTCAGTTCTTTTGCACTCTCAGATGAAGTCTAAAGAAGGCTCAGAGAAATGTTGATTTCTTATTTACAGCACCCCTTACCATTTGAATGCTCGCTTTGAAACCAAATTCCAAAACGATACCACTTTCTAAAGTGGAGGAAAAATTACACCCTTGTTCTTCATTAGACAGGTCAAAGAGAAACTCGAGTACCATTTCTTTAGGGGGAAAAAAAACAGTCGACATGCAAGGCTGAATTTAGCAGATATATTTTATTGTATCTTATCCTATTGGCAATCACACAGGTTTCCTTTTGCACACTGAAATGGATGTAATCATGGAGCATCCAGGTTTCACGGAGAGTGGAGGGGCTTTGTGATTGTTTCGTTCAATACTACAGTGCAAGCCATTTGCGTCCACAGGGCTGCCCAACCCCTGCCTGAAGATGTCCTGCGACTTCATGTGTCTGCTCAACCCCACTGGAGCCAGGTGCACGTGCCCAGAGGGGAAGGCCCTCATCAACGGCTCCTGCGTCGACCCCAACGTCTCAGGTGAGTCTAGAGAGCTTTATCCACCCCTCCTCCTGCTTGCACCTGTGTTACTACCTCTGCCAAGGAGGTTAGGCTATGTTTTCGCCACTGTTTGTCTGTCTGTTTGTTTGTATGTTTGTTTGTTTCTCTGTGTACAAGATAACTCGAAAAGTAACGCATGGATATGGATGACATTTTTTGAGACAACACGAGTATTAGGACAGTGGACAGATGATTAAGGTTTGGTGGTTATCCAGAACACTGTCTGGAATTTGTATTGCATCAGTTACCCTATGTTGCCTTCGCTGACGTCTGCCATGTTTGTTTTTATTTTGTTTGTTTGTTTTGTTTTGTTATTTTCCTCATCTCAAATACCTGTGGCAACATTACACTTGGAAGTTCAGGTGTAAATATGCCAACGTTGTGAAAGAGGTGCGACTGTGTTAATTCAGGGGGAGAAGAGCCAGGAGAGAGAGGGGCGGGTGGGGGTTGTGGGGAGGATGTAGAGGCTTGGCAGACTTCCAAGAGGCAGATTACCCAGATGTTTTGGGGGGTTTTTATCACCTTTTCTTTTCTGTCTTTTCTTTTCTTTCACTTGTATGTTCTTTTCTTTTATTGCATGATGCCTGTGAATCTAAATCATGATCAGGGTCCTGGTTTCAGGTGGTGTTATTTTCTGCTCTCGAGGATTACAAATCACAGGAGGGACGGAGAGAGGGAAGAGGCGAGGTTGAGACAGAAATAAAAACATGTGCATGCCCCCCTTCATGTTTTAATTAAAGATCGTTATCATCTCCAAGTCATGTGTCACATTTAATGTGCCGCGCAGCCGAGTGACGGCACAATGAAGGATGGGCAGAGAGCCCCTTGCCAATTAAAATGACAGGCAGGGATTAACCTTTGCAGAACAAAGCGCTAAACATCACCTGCTAAACAGCACCTGGTTGTGTTCTTCATCACTAAATGGAATAAATAAATGTTTTGATTTGTAAGGCTTGTGCTGAAAAAAAAAACAGATGGCATAATGATTGCTGTTGATCATAACATAAGGAGTTGGTCACCTTTGTGGGCACATTGTTTCATCGGGGATTTGTGACAGATCGTGTGTTCCAATCTATTGACTGACAACCTATTCTAAACATGACTCATGCATGTCACCTAAAGCAAGAATGTATTTCCTCTAAGCCCTTTCTGATTGCTTGTTATAGTAATGTATGTCAACTACCCCCGCCCACAAATAATTATGAATAATTATATAAATATATAATATAATTATTAAATTATTATTTTGTTTTACTATTTCCCTTTTTGATGTTTGATAAAACCTAATCCAACAGTTAAGTCTATATGCACTATTTTCAATGCATAGTGGACACAGGAGCTTGCCTTAGGCAAGGCTGCATGATAAGTAATCCACTCATCTGTGCTGGGCTTGGCCAACCCAGTCAGATAATAATGACCATTTTGCATTCATGGATTTGCATTATTGGAGTCCAAGGGATGTGCACAGAAATCCTTATCTTTTAGATTGAAGATGAATGTAAAGGAAAAAAATGCATCGATGGTTGGCATAATTGTGCGACGATAATGTGTGCGTGTGTGTGTGTGTGTGTGTGTTTTTGTGTGCTGTGGAGGGGATTATGTAGTGTATGTGTTTGTATACTGTGTGTGTGTGTGTGTGTGTATGTGTGTATGTGTTGTTTATTTAAACTTTCCCAATCTCTTTGTTAACTTTTTCAAACTCTACGCTGTGCAAGAGTACAAGAGTTGTTGTTTTTGTGTCCATGTCTGAGTCTTATCATGTGCGTGGGTGTGTGTTGCCTTGCCATGCGAGAGAGCCGTGTCGGCCTGCCTGTGAGAATATGCCATACTATGAGTGCAAGAGGTGGTGTTGTTTTTGAATCTGTGCCCGAGTCTTATCGTGTGTGTGTGTGTGTGTGTGTGTGTGTGTGTGTGTGTGTGTGTGTGTGTGTGTGTGTGTGTTGCCTTGCAGGAGAGCTGTGTCGGCCGGCCTGTGAGAATGGAGGCAGGTGCTTGGCTAATGAGAAGGGAGTCCAGCGCTGCTACTGTTGGCCCGACTTCTCTGGGGAGAGGTGTGAGGTGAACCACTGCACAGACTACTGCCTCAACGGAGGCACTTGCATCGGCTCCCCTTTGGGTAGGTGCACTGTGTGTGTGTTTGTGTGTGTGTGTGTGTGTGTGTGGGTGGGTGTGCCCATAATCAAAGTGAAAAGTGTGCTTTGGCTTTTTACCTTCAATTCTTAAAAGGGGTCTATAACCATTTTCTTCTTTCAAGGTCTACTTAGGGCCTTGAAATTCAACAAGGAATACTTTCAAAGGGACTCAGGAATTGTTTGGCAAAGGGAATTTAAAAGCTGTCTTCACAGGATGTCTGAAGATTCTATGAAGAAATGTTCTGGAATACTCTGAGGGGCTGGATACACAATTACAAAACTCTCATGTCAATGGCTTACACGCTGCTTTCATAGATGTGCAGTAGGGTTGCTGATAATTGCACTGAAATCAATTCAGTGGTCTGTCTGTGCATCTCTCTCTTTCGTGTGTGTGTGTGTGTGTGTGTGTGTTTATGTGCAAAACTCAGACCTTTTGAGCAGTTTTTGGTAACTTTCATTGCCCTGATTGTGTGTGTGTGTGTGTGTGTGTGGCGCTGATTGTGTGTGTGTGTGTGTGTGTGTGTGTGTGTGTGTGTGTGTGTGTGTGAGTGCGAGAGGGCGTGTGTGTGTGTGTGTGTGTGTGTGTGTGTGTGTGTG
>JASCQY010000071.1:1932108-1937108 GCA_030264315.1 Sardinella tawilis
TCTGCCAGTAAGTAATCCCTCCCTGGCAGTTTCTCTCTCTCTCTCTCTCTCTCTCTCTCTCTCTCTCTCTCTCTCTCTCTCTCTCTCTTTATTTAACCAGAAGAAGTTGTGCTTCACTTCACTGATACTCAGTTCCCTTACAATTATAGCCTAAGCAGCTTGTAAACTGTGACTGTAAGTGCTGTGATGATGTTGATGCTGTTAGCCAGGCCGGTTAATAGGAGCACAATTGTGGAAGATGAGTCGGAATGTGCATTAGATACTCACTGGAATACTCTGAGATTTTCAGAGAATCACTGACATAGCTCAAAATGATACAACAAATTCAAAAACAAGTGTTGTAGAACCTTTTTTCACTTTCAGGACAATGATTTTGCATTCATTTTCTGTAAAGTTGATAATGAATTCAGTTTCTTTGTGTAGACAGAACTGTTAAAATGACTGAGAAAGAAATAGAGTGTTCTCTCATGAGAATGAGAGTTCTCTCATGGTTTCGAGATTTACAATCACTTCTTCCAATCACCTTTTTGTAGCATAAATGCCATGTGTGGATATGTGGCTATGACTGACACAATTGAGAGGAGGAAATCAATTTCTATGCAAATGATCCTCATCTCATTTTCGTGTAAGGTTAACAGATCCCGATAATGTGGTTTACTCATTGACACTGGGGCACTGGCAAAACCGGTGGGATGATGGATTTGTCTGTGTCAAGAAATCATAATGTTTGACCTTAAGCTCAGACGTGCTGAATGAATGAATGTCTCATCCTAGTCACAGATAACAAACAAACGAAATGAGAATTAGGCAACTCGTCTCTGCCGCTAATGCGTCGCCTCCACTCCGCTCCCCTCCTCTGATGGAGTGTAGTAGGGGCATTTCCTATTGGCTGTCTGGGGGATAATGGTGATCCAACAGGATTACACAGTGCATCAGCATTACATATGGAAATATGTGGCAAATCTTATCCATAGCTTTGAGTGTGTCTGCTGTGACCAGGTTATGGAAATCAAAGATTGCCAGAAAGTTATTTTCGTCTCTTGGATATATTTCTTTAGATGCTCCTGAATTAAATAACCAGCCATACATTACATTTCTCTAATTCCCTATGTGCAGAATATCTGGTAAAGCTTATCTTGGTATGCATAGATGGAAGAGTACAGATTTTCCCCTTTTTCTTCTCTCAACATGTCAGAAACTAGACCAGGCATACTATACCATTACTTCATCATAACATTGCTCTGCTCGCGTGGAAACAACCTTGCAAGCAGTGCTGCTGACCTGACTGATTTGAGGCTAGATGTACTGGGGACAAGATGCCGGAGAGCGGTGCATTTTGAGACTGCCTAGTTCGATTCAGCTATGTACTTTAGAAATACCCTTTCTTAGGATAACCAAAGTGATCAGGAGTTCGAATAGTCTGTTGAATTCCCCTTGAATGCATGTAGTGGTTCAAGGTCTGAATCTGGCAGCAGTCCACAATTGTGCTTCACCTCCAGCAAGGGAGCTGACAAGCATGTGGAGTTGTACAAAATAGAACAGGTTGATGAATTAAAGCAGTCATGGTGACAAATAAGTTTGCAATTTAGTGCTATCCACTTATCCAGCTAATTGGCTGTTAGTGATTGGATGTTTGTGATTTAGAGTTGGCACTGAATACATAAAAAGCCGTGGCTCCTTTTTTGTTTGTTTTCTCTCCTTGAGAAGGTATTGCCAATATGTTTGTTTTTTCTTGAGGCAAAATTGTCTTACTCTGCCAGCACCTACAAAATGAACCAATTTTAATTAAGCATTAAGCAAGCTTTTTTTCTATCTGATCTTTTCATTGTGGAAAGTAAAGCATATTAGACAATGGTTTGAAACTTACATTGCATGGCATTGTGGCAGTAGTAGCTTATAGAATAGATTTGCCCTTTAGAAGACTTCACAACCAAGTTAGGACCGCAACAAACACACACACACACACACACACACACACACACTGCATCATTTAGGACAATTTCATGCCTTTTAGATCAGGAGCCAGTCACTTCCGTTAGCAAATAATTGACAGCACTGCTTGCAAGAGGAGCTTTGAATTGCCTGGACAATCCATTTCAAAGGGCAAGAACATGCATTCTTTTGTTGCTTAAATGTATTGTCTTTAATTAAACCTATGACGTGGAAGAAATGAATGTGGGGATAGTGTTTTACAATGAGCGGTCACTCTAAATAACAATTTGTCACAAAACATACAGTAACTGGGCACAGTCGCAATACTGTATGGAGACACTGACAAACCTAATGTTAAAAGTTTGTTGTGTGTTGAGAAAACTGTTGACAGAAAGAACTTTCTTTCCTTTTTCCATGTTTTCTTTCTTGCCGTCTTCTTACATTGCAAGCCTTGTGGCCTCTTTTCTCCCTTCCCTCTGTTCTGTTTTGTGTATGTTTGTTCCGTTGTTCTCTTTGTCAGCAGTGTGTGCGTGTGCTACTGTCCTAGTCAACTTATGTGTTTCACTGCAAATTTCTTGCAGCTGCACAGCTAGCTTCAAGAACCAGCGCTGCGACGAACGGGCCAACCAGTGCGATTACTACTGTCAGAACGAGGGGATATGCACAATAACAGCCTTTAACAAACCCCACTGCAAGTAGGTCCCCACAACTCCATGACCCTGCAATGCCCAAGTTCCCCATAAACCACCATTTGTCAGTATGGGACTGGGACCTCATCTTCCGCCCAGTCCTAGTCTGCCATTGTGTACCATACAGTGTGGGGCCGATCTACATGCATCAGGAAACCAGCATCCTGTGGTCATGGTCAGCACTAGCCCTGTCTGCCATTCCATATTGGAGCACCCATAGACATCCATACTTCTGCAGTCACTGAAAGTGACTGTGTGTGTGTGTGTGTGTGGTGTGTGTGCGTGTGGTGTGTGCGTGTGTGTGTGTGTGTGTGTGTGTGTGTGTGCGTGTGTGTGTGTGCGTGTGTGTGTGTGTGTGTGTACTGTATGTGTGCAGTTAAGTGCCTTTGCCCTTGTATGTTTTCTAGATTGAGGGAGAGAGAGAGAGAGAGAGAGAGAGGGAGAGAGAGAGAGAGAGAGTTTGCAGATCTGTCCTTGTGGGCACTGTGTGCGTGAAACAAATTTGTTTTCTTCCCAGTGCATTCCAAATTCAACCAATTACTTACACAGATGATTGTTGTGGGAGCCTTATTTGCATCTGGGTTGTGTGTGGTGATGGTTGTTAAAAAAGCTTTTCAGTGAGTAATGGCTAAATTATATGTTGCTCATGAGCACATTTCTCATTATTCAATGCAGTTCTGTTTTTTTTTCTCTTTTTTTTCTTTCTTCAATTCCCTGTGCAGTTGGAAGGGGATCTTATAATTTAATCAAAGTAATGCAGAGTTGTGCTAATTGTTTCCAAAAAGTTTTTAATTTCCTCTGATGGATCATATTTAATCAGCATTTAATCTAGCAGGATCATATTGTAGCACGCTCTCATTCTCTTATCTTGCAAAGTGCACATCCATTTCTCTGTTTGCCTATACCCATGGGTATGCTCTGAAATCAGCATGACGGCTAGCTGCATTCACTACATACACCCACCGCCAGTCTTTCACATCCAGACGCAATGACTCATCGCTTTTCCCCTCTATCATTACTCAGCATCCAGTCTGCTCTCAAGTGAGGGGCAGGTGGTTTTACATGTATCCTTTCTGTTGTCAAGACCAAAGGATGTGTGCATTGACTTATTGAGCTAGAGGCCAATACTGACTGATCTCTTCTGAGCTCTCGGACAACGCCAGCTGTTTGATTTTTTGACATTGAGTCATTCAGAATCTCTCTGTCTCTCTCTCTGTCTCTCTCTCTGTCTCTCTCTCTCTCTCTCCACCACCTAGGTGCTCTGCCAACTGGTCGGGGACACAGTGCGAGAGGCCAGCGCCCAAAAGCAGCAGGTCCGACAACACCAGCCCAGGTGAGGGTTCAATGAGTTCAATGCTCAGTTTGAGCTAAACAAACAGTATTGGTATTTAAAACACAGCAGTCAGTCAGGCTTTCATGACCGAAACATCAATGTCAGGCCTAAGAGTGTCCAAGGTTGTATCTAGTGTAAAATACTTGCACCTGTAGTATAAGTGTAACTGCAGTAGGCCTATAACTGGTCTAGGTGTGCAGGCCCTCTTCAGCCTTCGGGACAGTAGCCTCCACTATTCCAGCCAGTCAGTATTGTAGGGAGTCGTTTTGACTCCCTGATGAAGGCATGATTGCCGAAACGCGAGTTTTTTAAAAGGTTGAATGTAACCAAGCCGCTAAAATAAAGGCTTTTTAATTTATGAGTGCCTTGGAGTTCATCTTGTTTTGCATCTGAATTTTTCCATCCAAAGAGCACCTCAGACAAACCATTCCTGAGTCCAGGAAGCGCTCCTAGACATTTTGAACATTTTGACAGTCAGTATTTTACTTCAGCGCCACAAAAGCCAGGGTAACTTCGGGGTAAAATCTGTCATTTTGATTGGCTACTGATCGTAATTACTGTCATTTTTTTGTCATAATGAATGATTGTAACATAGATATTCACTTCACTGTGCCTGGTTATGTACTCAGACAGAGAGTCCAAGATGAGAACTTTCTCTGGGTCTTCTGGTTAGATCCCATATTGCTACTCCTGAACTACAGATTACAACAGAGATCAGAAATTCACCACAGGCACAATTCATATCTTTTGTCATTTCACTGGCAGGACATTGAGCCTGTCTGTGACGCACAGGAAACCTCTCCCATTTCAGCATGAATTCAAAAGGAAGCCCATTCTTTTTTTCAGTAGGAGAGCAGCAGAAGTGGAAAATCTAGAATCTTCTGTACGCCATGAATGGATGAGTGCATCAGCAGCCGTTTTAGATCAGCTGAGAGGGAATAGAACTGACTTTGACATCCGCAGCCCCATCCTGGAGTGTGGCACATGATTAGAATACAATATGGGTGAGGTTAGCAATATGATGGTTATCGAAGACATACAATATG
>JASCQY010000071.1:1939608-1943396 GCA_030264315.1 Sardinella tawilis
ATGGGAAGGGTGACAAGAATAGTGAAAGGGTAGCAGCCTTGTTCAGTGCAGTCACTGTCCTGATATACAGTATGTGAATGTGCATGTTAGGGCTGATCAATCAGAGTGTGTGACGTGTTTATCATGTCGGGTCATTGGCTTGCTGTATGTTGTAGGGGTGGTGTGTAAAGTCCAGTGACCCTCGTACCTTGAACATTCACACAGTCCCTAAAGAAGTCATCCCCGGACAGGTGAAGCATGGAGATGCTGCTGTGAACGTGTTTGTGTAATTGTTCATCATCGATTCATTGGGGGTGCATATCACCTTGAATGAATTATTCATGAATATATGTTTGTTTTTGTATACACATGGTGAGTGTGTGTGTGTGTGTTTGTGTGTGCGCTACTGTTTTGTATTTCAAGACTTCCACTGGTGAATACTTAGTTGACACAGCGATATCAGAGGCTAATTGTTGCTGCAAAAGGCTTCTGGTTGTTTTGCATCCTGGACTGGAGGACCCTACAGGACCCCACTTTCCTCTCCTCCATCAGTTGATTCTTGACAAACGCACGGCGGGCATAGCTGCCTTCTATTTTAATCTGCAACACTGGCAGGCTAAAGCATTTGCACGCAATCAAGCCACAATCATCAGAGCAACCTTCTGAGGAGGCATGACGAGGGCGCTGTAGGTCACCATGCCCTTGTCGAAATGAGTGTTTTGATAACATTACACTGCATGATTAGCCTCAGTTACACTTTGCCAGTGGGAAAGGGTAGATGGAATTAGTCGCGCTACAACGAAAATGAACCCTGTCAATCATCCTAGATTCCATGCTTTGTTTTTTTGGTCTGTAGATCAAAGGTGTGAAATACTTTACCATATTGCACGCTAATAGGCAGCGTTGTAAGTCTGGAGGCTATATAACAGTGTCAAAGTCACACAAGACTAGCACATTAGTCCGTAGCATTCATATATATACATATATATAATTTTAACCTTAACGCAGTATACTATCAAAACAGGCTTAAACTGGATACTTGTAAAATTAAGTTTTCTACTAGACTTGTAGCCTACCTGGATTTTGGTTGTGAATTTAAATGGAGACTCTCAGTGTTAGCTGGTCCAGGTTCATTCTTGATAGCTGCTAGGCTTGTTTACGCAGCTAACCAAGCTTGTCTGTGCTGTCATGGCCTGTTATTGTAAACACAGCCCCTGCCTTCGCTGTGTCCCTCTCACTGTCTCGTCTGCATGTCAGTGGCAAATTTGCATGTCTGTCACCCTCATTATAGACATTAAACTTGTTAATTGTCTTTCACTCCTTTGTTTAATCAAATGAAAGATGTCAAGACATGTCAGGTGCTAATTCAAATGATGGGCAAAGTCACAGTCTGTCAAACTAAACAATAAGAATAATTGTGCCTGTCATTCCAAAACCAGGAGTCCTCAGTTTTGTTCAAGTGTGTCTCCAGTTTGTCTTATCATAACTTTCTGTTCCCTAGCCTATGAACTACTCAAACCCTGTGTACGCGAAGATCTACCTGGATGGACAAAACTGTCGGAAGCCGGTCATCAACATTGATGAGAGGAGAGAGCTACTCCCAAAGAAACTAGAGGGCGCTATTCGAGAGACCGCCGCATAGCCTGATCTTACACTTTCTACTCCTTTTTTTACGTCAGTGTAAAAAGTGTAAAAAAGCAAAAATTAAAAAAGAAAAAAAATGGAAGGGGATTAAAAACAAGATTTTTCTATTTCCTATCAGGTTCGGATAACTCATTTAGGTTTGTTTTGACATCAGCATTACCTCTATGTCTCTCCGTGTTCACAGCTCTGGACTTAGGCTAATTGACATTTGTATGTTATGTTCATTTTTGTTTGTTTGTTTATGATTTCTCTGTAATTTGTTTTGTTTTGTTTAATGGATATACATATACTGCACTATATACGATGTTGATATAAAAAGCTGCTCATTTGCAAATGACCTTACTCATATAAGTAAACCACAGTAGCAAATGAAATCTATCCGACTTTTCATGTTTTGTTATGAAATTCGCTTTTGCTATGTGGTACAATAACATGCTTTCATGGCTTCCTGTAACTGCAGTTTCTACAATAGTTATTTTACTTTTACAACAGCAATTGTTTGATTGTGCTATGTTATGTTACCCAGAGAATTCAAAGCAAATGTATTTTTTTGTCGAAATTGTTGGTCACCTTTTACTTTTTTATTTTGTTTTTGCTTCATTCACTTGCATTTTTGTTGAAACAAAGGCTGTGTTCATGGCCCAAAAGACCTGCTATAGCAAAGCTGTTATGGTCCAGCTGTTTGAAATGAACAAACTCACAAACAAACTAAGCTCTGTTCACTTTCTCGTGCATCATCTGGCTGGGTCAAGGAAGAAAGAAGACACAATGCTGCATTAATACCGTGTGTATATCCAGTCCAATTAAGGTATTTCTTTAAGCAGTCATGTCCTCTCTCTCTCTCTCTCTCTCTCTCTCTCTCTCTCTTACTCAGTTTACTGTATGCCAAGCCTTCAAGCCAATTTCATGCCAAGAGAGAAAAAAACAACCTGAAGACATTAAGTGACTTTTCAACTCCTTCAGTGTCAGCTGTCTGCATTTTATGGGACATGCATCACCCAGTCACAAATGAGCACATGTTCACATGTTACTTGTATGTCGAGACATCTACACTGCTCAAAATGATCCCTAGTGGCTTAAAAGGGACCGGACATCAGATGGCATTCTCTTACATAAAGTAACTACAGCTTGTGGAAGTGAAGTTTACCCTGCTTACGTCCAACACAGTGTTTCACCCATCCACCATGTGCTTAAGACAGTATAAGGTGACTTGGAGAGGACTTGATTTTACTGTTATATGGCAATTTTAGAGTATTATATATGAAATCATTTCATCTGCTCCTCCAGAGAGCTAGGCGGATGGACAAAACAGATTTTATAATTTTGTATTTGATTTGTATGTTGTTTGGCTGCTTGTATTTTGAAGAACTGTATTAAATGTAAGTACTTTTATATAAAAAAGTAAATCAATATAAAATAAAGGCATTTTATTTCCATTTCACATCCTCGGGTCTTTCTTTGTACCAAATGCACTAGAATACCAAAGGCAGTTCCAATTAATAAAGCTCTCTTTCTTCTTCTCTTTCTCTAGACTAACAATTAAACTAACATGATAGGCACATGACATTGCACCCCAAGAAATAACCAGAAAGATGAAAGGGCATTCTATGGGTGAAAGATCCTTCATTTTTGTGATGAATTAGAGGTTAATCAGTGGTCTCAATCCCTGTTCATCTCTGCTTGCGGGGGGCTGAAAAGTTCTGGAGAGTTCTAAGAGCCTCTTGTGGAGGTCAGCCTATGTTTTGAGGAGGCGTGGAGAGAGAGCTGTGCTGCCTTGAATAGGAATGGATAACATGTTTGAGCACATTACTGTCAAGAGGAAGAGAGGCTGACAGCGTCTTAAATGATATAATCAATTACACAACTTTGTGAAGATACAGGGCCTTGAGTCTCTACTTTAGTGAGAAAGAAAGAGATTGTGATGCAGGTAATCAGCAAGGTAATGGCATATACACTCACTCCCCACTATATTAGGCGTGAGTTCTGTGGGCGAAAATGCCTTGTTGATGCCAGAGGTCAGAGTAGAATGGCCAGACTGGTTTGAGCTGATAGAAAGGCAACAGTAACTGAAATAACCACTTGTTACAACCAAGGTATGCAGAAGAGCATCTCTGAACGCACAACACGTCGAACTTTGAGGCAGATGGGCTACAGCAGCAGAAGAC
>JASCQY010000071.1:1988049-1998334 GCA_030264315.1 Sardinella tawilis
ACACACACACACACACACACACACACACACACACACACACACACACACACACACACTCTCTCTCTCTCTCTCTCTCTAACACACACACACACACACACACATACACATACACACAAAAACACACACACACATCTGGATCTGACCAGGTCAAATGAAACTTATCCAAAGAAGTAATGTAGCATTCTGATGAAGTCAGCTGTTGCTTGCTGCTGCCGTTCCCCTTTGGCTTGTGGCCATTCTGATTCTGCGTCTGCGTCTGAGCACATAGCGGAGTGGCAGCGTCACTAGCACTCCTCTGGTGTTCATGTGGATGTGATTAGCACTACCTCCACCACCAGCCCTCCAAATAGAGAACGCACCAAAACAACACCCACCCCACCCCATTCTTTTATTTTTATCGTCCTTTCCTTTCATATTCGACCCGCTTCTTTGCATAATGCAAACAGTCAGCTATCGGTCTGATATCTGCTCAAAACATTTGTGTTTTACACCACCAGCCCCATGCTGTGTTTAGCCCCCAGCAACGCCTGTTTTTCTCTCACTGCACTTTTGTTTGTTTTTGTCTTGTTCGCACAGAGAAAGGGAGAGAGAGAGAGAGAGAGAGAGAGAGAGAGAGAGAGAGAGTGTGTGTGAGAGAGACTGTGTGTGTGTGTGTGTGTGTGATCACGCACATCTGCCATGAACTTGAGCTTGTGTTTATCATAGCATTTACTGAACTGAAAAACTGTGGACAATCTACTCCAAATTCCTCTCTCTCTCCAGTTATGCCCTTTTTACAGCACCCCTCGTTTTTCTCACACTTTCGTTGCCAGCAGCACACAGTTCTGTAAAATGGCCATGTCCAACATGGCCCTGAGGATGAAAACACTGTAGAAACCTCCCACTCACACTCACACTCAGTAGAATCCCCACGTTATGAGACGCGGCAAAAGAGAACTGAAAATAACGACATACTCAGAATGTTCTCCCGTAATGACTGCGCGTACCAGAAAATTACACTTACTGTTATACAATAAGTATTGGAAAATAGAATATAAAAACACAATGGTAACCAGAGTAACCAAATTTACTGGACCATCTTGAGTGGAGAGGAGAGGAGAGGAGAGAATTGGGGGAAGGGGGGTCAAGTGGTCACCAAGGTCATTTACAGACTGATAGAGGGTTAAGAGTGAGACCCCATTGGAAGGGGAGTGGGGGGGTTGAAGTCATAAGTTCCCCTTCACACATCCTACACACAAGGGCCTCTTTAATAAAGAACAGACCCCCTCTCCATCCTATCGCCAGCCTCTCTGCATGCCGCCTGTCACACACATACTTCAAACAGACACACTCACACAGGCAGGCATGCATGCACACAGATACACTCACACTCTCTCTCTCACACACACACACACACACACACACACACACGCTCACACAGATATTCACAACCACACAGAGATACATGGTAACTGGGTCAGCATGAGGCAAGAGCACTAATGGAAACCCAATGATATGGACACAGGCTCCATGCCTTCACCTGGCCCTACGTCTCCACACTTTTTATCACGCGCATGCACACACACACACGCACACACACACACACAAACACTCTCTGCACAGTCAGTGTGATGGAGGCGGACTTTTTCATGTACTATTGTTAATGTGTTTAAGATGCCCCAGCTATTCTTCCTGTATAATCTTCCCGTGGTCAAGTATGAGTAATCTCATTGTGATCCTATATTTCTAATGTAATATTCCTGTTGTTCTCCTACTGACAATAATCCCCAAACTAATCCTGTAATACTATCATTGGTATGACAGAGATAGATAGATGCAGCGTCAGGTAGCAACCGGATAAAAGGCCATATCAGCAACCCACTGGGCGTATCTGCACAGTGTGTGTTCACTGCAAGATCACAGCAGAAGTCCTGCTCTTCTACCATTAAACCGAAAAGAGGAAGTCACTTCAGAAAGTCAGTGTTGACATTTAAGGGGACAGACGGTAACTGCTGACAAAAGTAATTCACTGATTACAGTACACAAGGACGCCCTTACTTGCGTCCTCCAAAAAAAAAAAAAAAACACAATGACGCCACACTTACACCCTCCCTGCCTTACCCAAGACTTTGGTCTACACTCAGGACACCAGGATCGGTTGGGCGCTGCCACACTGACTTGTCCTTGCATGTGGAACAATGCAGTGGCACAATAGACTGTGACTCACAGCCTTGTGCAGGGCGATGGTCACTTAGGACTGTGTTATAATACTAATAACTCCACTGCTAGTGGCATATCATCAGCAAATCAAATCCAAAGCCTTGGATGAGGTCATGGCAAGGGCGATACCTTCCCATAATTCCCTACATCTGACCCTCTCTTTGTATGGCGTGATACAACCAGCTGAGCGGTCAATATGGCTGACTGTGGAGGATTTGCACACTTGTATGTTTGTTTTCATGTTTCCCTAATGATTTTAAATAACAAAAAGTCATGTCAAAACATGAGGAGTCAACTAGCCAGTCAACCCAAGATTGCTTGGGCTATTTCAGTTTTTTAAAGTGTGTGTATACGTATATGTGTTTACATTTCCAAGTAATATCATGCCTACTTCTGTTTTCTCTGACTTTTTTCTGGTTCAGTCCAATAAAGCTGATTCTACCTCATACGGGCAGATAGTCACAGAGATCTGTGAGAAAAGACAAAAAAAGCTGGTTAGGCCTGTCCCATTTCCTGGGTCGGCAGGGGATAAGTGAGCTCACAAAGCCTCGGAACATCTCCCCGTGCATGCTGGGACATGCAGCCGGTCCCTGGAAGGCAGTTCTGAGGGAAGACATCTGCAGCACGTAGGCCTACGCAAGTTAAGACTGGATGGAGAAGAGAGGGAGATGGAGAGAGAGAACACATGTCTATGCACTTCCATCTTACTCTCTGGTGTGTTCTGTGACACTTTGCCAAAAATAAAAGATAAGTTGGCATTTATTTTACTCCTTTTTGCACCGGAACTTTCCAAGTAGTGTTCCCCTCCTTGAATGTGTCACCTGCACTTGTGTGGGTGTGCGAGTGTACACAAGTGGTGTGTGTATGTGTGTGTGTGTGTGTGTGTGTGTAGTGTGTGCATGCTCCGAGTGTGTGGCTGAGTGAGGGAAGCAGAGACGCGAGTAAAGCGGCTGCCACCTGTGAGTTATGAAGAGGAGGGGCTTCACTCCCCTGAGAGGAACCGAGCGGCAAACCCCAGATTCCTATGTGACAGCCCTGGCCAAAGCTCTAGGGATTCCATCAGCCGAGGCAGTGGAAGGAAGGGGAGGGGAGGGGGGGGACAGACGGACGGTCTTAAATACACAAGCCTTCCCAGGTCTCCCCTTTCCCACAAAACTGGAACAAATTGGTCCGAGTGTTCAGTTCTTCCGCCGACAAAAAAAAAAAAAAAAGAGAGAGACATACTGTCCGCTTTCCTGACTCAAAATGCGTCTGTGTAGGGGAACCGAGAAAGAACACAGAACAGACAGCTCTGAAAAGCTTCCTTACTGACTATACACACCGGAACAAATTAAGCTATCTCTGCAAGAAACGGTCATGACAGGGCAAGGCTTTTCCTCCTTGCGACTCTAGGAGTCTTGTTATAGCATATAACACCCTGCTGTGAAGTGCTTTTCTGTGATCTACGGTGGTGTGCTTCTCTCATGGGGATGGGCCTTGATGCTGCGCAGCTTCAGCAGCCAGCCCAACTCCCATCAGATAATGCTCTTTATATTATGACACGTGCGTCAAACAAGAGGAAATAGAGGGGAGGAAGCTAAAGATAAAAAGTACAACAACAACTCATCACCCCTGTAAAAATGTTCGGTTCCACATTCAGATGCACAGCCAGAGAGCTTGATTCCCTGATAGGCAGACTAAATGGGCATAGTACTCATTAGAAACATAAGCTAAGCCAACGTTTTTTGTTTTTTGTTTCCTTGTCCAGGAATGTAGCCAGATACAGGGATGTGTTTCCCCCAAACCAGTGAGCAACTTTGCTGGTTGGCAATGAACATCTGCATTGCCAACCAACAAAGTTGCTAACTTAGCTAAAAACTATGGCTTTGGAAAACGCATCCCTGCCCTGGATAGGATCCTCACAAAGTGTTAACATGTCCTCCAAATCTTCAGGAAAATATGTGAAATGTCTTTTTAAGCATCCTTGTGTCCTTCCTTCCACACCACCTCACTCCAGATGGCCCACTGTGTGTAAATCGTTGACCTGCCTTCTCTGTTTGACAGTGTGATGAAGTTAAGGTTTATCATATTAAGAACATGTGAACATGGCCACTGACGGTGTGACTGCTGTTGCCTCTGGCATTATCTCGTTAGGCAGAAGTCAGCAATGATCTGATAGAAACAACCGAGGCAAAGGAATGTTCAGAATGCATGGTGTTTGTTTGTTTGTTTGTTTTTTTGCAAAATCTAAAAGGTGACTCAAGGGGAATCATCAAGACATCAACTAGGTCTAAATGCACATATTTCAATCTACATTTGAATGGTAGATATAGTTGATCTCCATAAACATACATTAGAACTTAGATTGTGAACCTTGCTTAGGACAAACATCCTTTTTCTTTAATTAAAGGAATCATTTCATGGATCCTGCATATGGTCAGCCTCATTACCTGCTACTGTACCTAGCATGACCTCCTTGTTCCCAAACAGAGTCCATGTTTAGGTTGGTTCTCTGCAGGGCATTCCACACAATACCTACCCTCCACCTCAACATCCCAGAAAACAAATACCAGCTCTTTTTTTATCACAGTTTACAAAATGATCATCAGCTTTAACTTCCACTAGACAATTAATTTAACACTCCCTCATGAACAGTAGGCCTGGCCTATTGAAATATATTTGACTAATACATGTGCAATTACATGTTAAGCTAGATATTACATAACAGTTCAGGACTTGGCATATTTCGTTTGATTATTAACACAGTCCAACATGGCTGTGCTGAGCCCAAAAACAATTACCTTGACCTGACTGAATAAGCCTGTTTCTTACAGGGACAACAGTGGCTTTAAAATGAAGCATTATTAGGCTAGTCCAGGTTAGCAGTAGAAACACAGACAGGCCTTGTTATTAGGATAAACCCCCTTGGTGGCCAGCACTACACTGTAAGACTAAACACAGACCTGTTGCACAGGCTCAGCCTGTGAACCATAGTGGCAACTCAAGCAATAATAATTGCATGGCCACTTTTGAAGGCCAGTGAAGGACAAACACCCGGTGTGTCCACCACAGAACTACAACAAGCAGCAAAGGACATTCAGTGCACAGTTCATATACTTTGCACATTTCCAAAATGATCAGTTGCCTGTCCCATTAGTATTGGGCTGTTAAAATGTCTTTTTATTTTAACAGAAAATGTAAGTTTGACATGCGTTTCTGGACGTATCAGATTAGAATGAAGAAAAGTCTTAGCCGGGAGGAGAAAAAAACAAACAAACATGAAATTCCTGAAAGCTGTTCAGCAAGTTACAATTTAAGCATGCAGTCTGGTCATTACAGCATCGTTACAGTATCATTACAGTATCTCCTGACCAGACTTTTCACTGGCCAGCTACTGTACACAACCGAGTCTGTGGCTGCCCCTCCCACATAGATCTACCCACTCTGCTGATAAGGGGACTAACCACCGCTTCTATGGCCTCTACGCTCCTACGCTGCGCACCAGGCCATGTGAGGGGAACTCACGGGGGAAACAGATTACACCCTGACAAGGACATGGACTGAGGAACTCACAGGCACAGCTGAAGGGAGGAACAGCTAGATTAACCTACTTGAAGTTATAGAAGGCCATCAGTAGGCCTAAAGCCTAGACCTACTCAAAATAATTAGTAAGAATTAGTTAATTTCTTATAATTACAAAATAATAAGAAATTAACTTTCAAGACCTAGATATGGTCCTACTCAAGCTCTAGAATTTAGTGAGAGGATGCAGAGGCCACTATCCTACACTAAACAAGCCTGGAAATAACCATGCTAATCTGTTTCTTTTCATTCCACAATTCATGATGATGGGTTTATCAGCACATAGGTAGCATGGGCTATACCTGGAGTGTTCATATTTAGTAAGGCATTAAAGAAAGGAGCGAGACAACTTGCTAACCATGAATCCATAGGCTGTTATGTCCACAAGTGTAACTTGTGGAAATTCTAAGCACAAGGTAAGCTAGCTAGCACTGCAACATCGAAAGATCCTGAATAAATGATAGCCTGTAGTCGGAAAACGGTCCTACAAGACTAGCTGCCTCGACTGATTGGAAAACCCAGCAGACAGTCTTCACTTTTGTTTCGTGATGCTTGATGAGAATGGTGATCCCCCACCCACCCCACACGCACGCACGCACACGCTCACAATACTCATCAATAAAACTAGAAAACATGACGCCATGTGTGTTGTCACAAGATTTCGAAAAACTTAGCCTAGCGTTGTTCAAAGCGCAAATGAGGATCAAATAACGTTATGCACAAACTCCTGCAAGTTATAACTTAAGACATTGGGTAGGCTAGCATTCTCTGCCTGCTAAACTGACTTCGATTGTTTTTATTGAATATTGTCAACATTATTTCTACTTACATTGAACAGCAAACTGGTCTGCTTCAGAATGTTTATCCTAATCAAATGTTGCACCGAAAGCTACTATGTAATGTTAACACAATAATCTTTACAAATCATACATGAGACCACCTCTTTTGTGCCACATCCCTGTTAGCACCCGCCTCTCCGACACGTACAGCACTCCATTGGGTCAAAATAGCGAGCAAAGAGGCGATTCTTCAAAATACTAAAACACAATGGGCTTTTGAAATGTCATTCAAGTGACGCTGCCCGTAATCAACGAAATATGTTTCCGAAGAATGAACATAACTGTCAGTAGCCCAACATTAGCCTAACGTCAATTTCCAATTGTAGCCTACTTTGCGAAGGAATCGTGAAGTCTAAAAGGCGTCGAAAATTAAAGGTTTTGTTGAGCCTTACCAAACAAACACTGAACGTCTCCCCTTTCTTTGATGCTATCTTGACGAGAGCATTAATGGTGAGTTCCAAGTCATAGAGCAAGGACTGGGAGTTTCACTACCAACAAGCTCTGAGACTGCTGCAACTAAACCCCACCCTCCGGACGTACAAGAATGAAGAAATTTAACAGGATGTGATGTCACGTAGTCAGTTGCTGGAGTTCTCGGAGTTCTCTGCGGTTCTCTGCCTTTACTGTCTATGGTTCTCTGTCCTTATTAATAAAGAGAAACTCAGGGTTGGGTCAGGGTTGGCTTAGGTAGCTGTAAAGGACACTACACTTTTTTACTCAGTGCCTCAAATATTCCTGTATAGTTTATGCTTTGCCTTTTCATATCTGGAAATAGTAAAAGATCTTTAAAATTAAGCTCTGCGTAGGGCTGCCTTACTTAACTTATTACTAAGCTTTGGTGTCTAGTTACTTAGCTGTAATGCAGTAAGGGTTACCTTGATACTAGAGGTTTATTTATAACAAACTCTCGATCTAACCTGCTGAAAGTTAAAATCGTAGATTTTTGCTGCCCTCTTGTGTTATAAAATAAAGTAGCCTGTCTTGGAGTAGCCTAATTAGCCTACGGACTTTTGAGCCATAAACGTTCCCAATTACACATTACGCACTACCTGCTTATTCAGGTATTCCGAAACCAAATCCACTTAATTGATCTGTGGCAATGCAGTAATTGGCAAGAAGTAAATGTAATGATGGTAAAGGAATTTTCCACAGCTGGTCATATGCCTGGTCAAAGTTCAACTGCAATCTGCATTTGCAGCTTTCTTCTACATTTAAAGTGCACACTTGTAAATCTGTACAAAGAAAACGAGACAAATTGATTAAAGTATCACTAGTGACCTTTTTTTCCAAATGGCCATTTTAAAGGTGCACTATTGAGATTCTGAATGATGTCACTTCTCTTGACATTCCACATAAACAAACAAAAACCTACTCTAAAATTCACGCTACTTCAACTCAATCAACTTTTGACACTGCACCCCACCCATATGTGCATGCTCACTAACCCCCACCCCATCCCTTCTCCATCTTGTTTGGCTGACATGTGGTTTGTGATGTTTCGGTGCGCAGCCTGTGCCCCTAGTGTTTGTTAGACATTTTAAAGCCCCTGTGTGTCCCCCTCTCGAGAGACTGGACTTTTTCCCAATGTATTCAGGGGACAGGCAGCAAGGGCAGATGCATACAATTTGAGACAAAAATGAAATTGCGCTAAAACCATGCAAGATCTCATAGGTCGCCTTTAATGACTAAATAAGTTTCATGATTTCACCTCTTTGAAAACGCATGCATGCAAAATGCATGAATGGGGTCCCTATGCTCTTTATTTGCGCGTTGTCCCTTAGCCTCTTGCCAAGGCCTTTCATCAAGTGTGTGGAGGGAGGACACATTTCCTGGATTCCGAGGGACGCCCCTCCCTGCGTACTCATTCGCTCGTGTTTTCCACTCCACAAGCCGAACGAGAAGTACATCAGGGCTGATGGTCAACAAAGTAAGTGATACCGTTATATTGTCGAATTAACCGATCACGTTGTTAGGAAGCAGAATAGTCAGTAGCACTTACTAAACATTTCACATCTGAGAAATTAGAGGATAATCGTTTGAGTTTGGTAGCCTACTTTCTTTAATTCAATACTTCGATAATAGATGTCGCCTATTTTTTCTCCAAAACGCAAAGGATACGCCTTACAGACAGTCGCGACAAGGTAGTGGGCACATTTATGGTAAATTTGGATACCGATATGTTGGACAATGTTTAGCTTTATGGTTATTAGGCAGCCTATGGTTATATGGTTAGGCCTATTGGTTAATGATGCGTTGTTCTCACTGTTGCAACATGTTAAAAAGTAAGTTTTCCCTAGCTAGGCCTATCAACTTTAAAAAAAAATCTGTGTGAGCAACGTCCCTGAAATCAGCGAATTCACACTGTAATCTGATTGTGCAATGACATTTATCGGTTAGGTTTTTATTTTTAAAATGCTACAATGTTAAAAGGCAAGTTTGATGGAAGCTAAACTGTGTTCACTTCGAGGCAGTCTACATATTTTGGTCGTCCTACAGACATACTACATGTGTAAATTTTCATTCATGTGTAAACACAGATACAGCGCCAAAGTTGGAAAGAACCATTAACCTTTCGGCAACACTTGAAGAGAACAGCTCATTGAACAAGACCATTCTTGCACGATTTGTTTGAGCATGCTTGCCTTTCCCTGAGCAAACGTCTTTATGTTTCTGTTTACTCTCAGATGTTTTTTTTAAACCATTTAAACGAAAAATGCCCAAGAAGTTGTGCTTTGAACTCTTAGCCCTATCTTGTCATTTTGCAAAATCAGTCATTTCCTCAGTGTTTAAAAAAGAAAAAAAAACTGATAAGTTTCCTTCCTCTCTCAGCTTGTGGTCACATCCCTCATTCTCAGGACTGAATCTTTTGGTTGTTTCCTAGACGTGCTGAAAACTCAAGAACATGATTTTAGAAGGCCTATCATGAAATTAGTTTTAACCAAAACTTGCATGCACTTGCTGGTACCCAGAGGAGCTAGTAGTGAGATGTGGTTTCTGTAGTTTCCTGAAGTGGGCCTAGATGAGAGACACACTGAATTGAGCAGGAACTCTCACTGGCCTTGGCCTGCACACACTGCATTTCTCACGGGACTGTTTTGCATTTGCATTGAACAGAAATGAGTCACTGCCAAGGGAAATTTTTGCCAAATGTCAAGCTGGGCAAATGTTTAGGTTCAAGCTTTCAGTAGAGCCAAGAACTATAAGGTTCTATGCAGCATGGCCACTCTGTGTCTACTAGAAATATAAGGAGAGAGGAATGCATCTGGCAACATGCTTGCTAAATATAAATCCACAGTGGAGCTGCAGAAGGTGTCAGGTTGGGGACCCACTGATCTTATGACTTGGTGAGTCACCTGTGGCAACAGTGCACATTGTTGTGGCAACCACTTGAGAGCTCTTGTTGAGAGTGTGGAGCTGTTCCTGGATGCTCCTCACGACTCCTCTTGTATCTCTAAGCCTACAGCACATGCAGCAGGCATAACATTGAGTAGGCCAAGGCAGCACGAGATGACTTCAGATCTGCGTCCTCTTTGGCCTTTGGGATCAATAGGCCTGGAACATTTGGATTAATGGAATTCACGTTTGGATTTTCATCATCTAATCTGGTTTTACCATAGACAGTAAAAGAAATGGACAGAGGGATCCCGCTGTCTTCAGTGGGAGGCGTTGAAGCCCGATTTTGAATT
>JASCQY010000071.1:2247422-2261269 GCA_030264315.1 Sardinella tawilis
GAAGATTCATTTTTTAAACACAACGCAGAGGAAACACAAAAACTTCACAACCACAGAATTTATTCCAAAATTCTTCACCAGGAAGTTGTTTTGTCTAAATAGAAGGTAAGTGGCAAGTGTGGAAAGAGTTACACAAAGTCTTAAATAGCCTATGTGCATAGAATGAGTCCTCTTTGGGTCTTCATATTCATACTTTTCACCTTAACAGGTAAGACACTTTAATAGCTGTTTTATTTGCTAACTGACTCATAATTTTACATTAACATATCCGTAATTAAATATTAAAATTGACTGCTACATCAATCATGTGTTCGATCTTTTGGATGAAAAGTCTCCAGGTTACTTTTTCAGAAAAAAAATGAACATTCTAAACCCTCAGGTTAAAGTAATCTCCATTTTACAGATTCAGTGGAAATTATAAAAGCTTGCAGAGGAAGCTCAGTGCATCTGCCTTGTGAAACCTTTGATGGTGAAAGTGAAGTAGTTGCTGTGGTATGGAGAAAAAGGGGACTTGAAGAAAGTTTTTGTAAATATTATGTATATGTGAACCATTTTAAAATCCAACACTGTCCATCATCTTTTGAGCCCTCCAGACAAAGTTTAAATGTTACAAATTTTAAAAACATTCACTCTGGATTCTATAGCTGCATTATAACAAGAATGGTGGTGCCACCTGTTCTAGATCATAAACGCCATATCCAGTGTATGACCACATTGCATTCTTTGGTGCAGGCACAGAGAGAAAGACACCTGACAAGGCCTCCAGGGTGTAAATCAGTATCAGCATTGATTATAAAAATGTTTTGGGTCTGGAATACCTAAAACACAAAGCAGAACAGATGCAGGTAGCATGAACACTTTGATGAGTCCTGAAAATACACAAATTCTACACAGGACTAAACCAACTGTTCCAATCAATTTAAAACGTACCTCTGATTACCTTAATACTTACAGAATCTATTACAGATTTTGTTCGCACTGCAGTTCGCTCCTTCATAGTTTTTACTTAATGAGATTGCCATGAGATTAAAAATGTATTGAATTTGTCACTGAAATGTCTGTTTTGTTTTCATGAATATTGATCTCAAAGAACACTGCTGACAGGAAATATCAAATATGGAGCTTGCAGCTATGAGTGTGCATTTGCATGTGTCCTTCCCTGAAATACCATACCATACAATAAAAATAACATGATCACAACACACAGGCCTAAGTGACTTCATATTTCAGGGTTGATGCTGTTAGCTTGTCCCCTCCTGTCAGACAATGCAAAACTGTAAGTCAATAAAAAAAGCAACACCTATTTGTCTTTTCACTATCCACTTCCTGAAAGGCAGGTGACAACTTCCTGGAAATTATTAAACTTTTGGGCAAGTTCAACTGTAAAATGTAGATTTTTTCATCTTTTTAAAAATGTAATGAAACAAATTGTTCCATGATTAATGACCAAACACTTAAGGTTTCTAGAAGTGTGTTTATTTTTATGATAGTTTGACTGTTTTTTATTCTAAAAAGCCAGTGATAATAGACTAATCATATCGAGGGACATGCCTTTTTTGCAGATTTTCCAGCTATACATAAAATGCAAAGTGCTTAAAATGCTATAAAATAACAAAGCATGACTTTTTAGAAGGTAAATAATTTATTTCTCACATTAGACAACTAAATTATGAAATAATTATGAAAAACATATTGTTAGTTCACCTTTACCAGATACTTTTGTTTGAGGGACATAAAATGGCACGTTTTCGTAGAATGACCCCTACTACATTTTCTGAGTAGCTTGCCCAACACTGTACAGTAGTCTGCAAGTTTTATCTGGGTTAACATGTGGTTGATCTTGGCAGAGTTGTGGTCTGTGGTTCCAGTTTTCAGTCACATTAAAAAAAAACATAGCCTAGTGCAGCAGATTAGTGAAAGAATCATTCACTTTATGATACAAGCATCAACTTTGGCCTACTGGGCCCACTTAGTTTCCCAAAAAAAGCGCATTAAAAAAAATAATTAAATAATTAAATAAAATCAATCATTTTCCAAGATGCCCTTGGAGGTGGAATGGCATCATCCTCTTCTTCTGGACAAACATTGCATCAACCCCATCAGCAGTGCTGTTGTTGTAGTACACAGAAGTGACAGATTTCTCAAGCATTCTTCTGAGATCTGCATCATCTGTTACTGATCAGTATCAAGTGAGACATGCACTTCAGGTCATCCTGCCCAGGACTCTGCCCTGCCGTATCATACCAGTCCTGCAGTGCAGAATGTGGAAACTTACTCTCTGTATGGAGTTTGTGTGTGTGTGTGTGTGTGTGTGTTTGTGTCTGAATGAGTGAATGAGAGAGAGAGAGGGAGAAAGCATTCCCTATGTAAAACAATTCCAAATGTACAGTACTGTGGTTAAGTGTCAGCATACCATACAACAAAATGAAGAACAACAAACTTCAACTGCTGTTTGACAGGATATTTTAATAGTATGTCTCCCTCTCCACCCAACCTGCAAAAGATAAGCACAATTACTCTCAACAACCATGCTTATGCCATACATGTCACTTTTCGTTGTATTGTGGAAACGGACGTGAGTCAAGGTTGGACCGTAAAGGTTCTCACCTCCAGGATTCCGTCTGAGGATGAGCTTCCGGATCTCATCATAGATGAAGATGAGGAGAGAATAAGGTACGGCACAGAACCACCAGCTCAATCTACACATCACAAAGGATATAAAAGAATTTAATGAATTTTAACCATGTTTATCCATTGACGGAAAGTGTTTACTAAGGCCTGTAAATAGGCACAAATACATTCAAGTGTTCCTGAGGTTCAGGTTCAGGCATGTATCAGGTTCAGTGATGAGTTCAGTACATTTAGTATTACAGGTTTTAAAAGGCTTTCACAAAAATATGACTAAACAAAAAAAGACTCATTTTGGGCTTGTGCTTTTTGGATAAAATATTTTAAAAAAGGACCATGGATCTTTCATTTTAATCCATAGCAGTAACATGGATTATTATATAATTTCAACAGAATAACACGTTTCAAAATCTAAATACACAGTTACAGTATAAACTTTTGACTGAATTCAGTACAGTCATCCTCTTGTCTACTTCTGGCTTACTTGAGTGGGTACATCCTGAGGGCAACGCCCATGCCGGGGCAGTAGGAGAGGAAGGCCGCCAGGGCTGTCTCCTCAAACAGGCCGAAGATCAGGATCTTATTACTGAGAACAGAACAGAAGCATCGCTCAGTACCGCACCTCACAAACATTCCAGTACACAAATGCTTACAGGCAATGCATCAAAATAAAACATAGAATCAAATTATCTACATGGAAATGGAAAGAAGTTACAGTACTTGAGGAATTTTACTTTAGATGTGAGTATAAACCAATTTGCATATTTGAATGAGTTATGGAAAATGAATGAATCCTGACTTGACATGAAGTAATGATGAAGTCACTAATGTCTGAGGTCATGAAATTAAAGGATGTTAAAATACAGTCACTTCATACAGTGCATGCATTTATAGGCCACCAGAGTGAAGGACAATGACAGCTACAGTACAGTATGTGTATGACTGTGAGAATGCTCTGTAGTACGTACTGCATTCCCTGCTGAAAGACAGAGTTCCTCCTGGTCTTGCAGACGATCAGGTCAGCCCACTGCACAACCACAATGCTCACAAAGAAGGCTGTGTGACAGGTGTACTCTACTATCTTCCTCTGCTCATAGGTCTAAACAAAAACCATGATTAAAAACATAAACAGTCACTTTTTGTCACACATGCTACAGGTCGGGGATTTCCACAGAAGGCAAGCAGCAATGAAGCCAAAAAGACTGACTGAACTACAGGGTTCCCACTCTTTTTCACTGACAAAATTTCAAAACTTTTCCATGACATTTTCATGACCTAAAGTGAATTTTCCAAAACCATATGGCACCCCAAATGTGTAGAATTTAGCATACTTTCAGGGCTAAATGTGAGACGTTAACCCTTTCTTTTTTAAACATTCAAAGTAATGTCAATGGTGGTAGAGACAACTTCCCCCATCATGAGTCACATTCATGCTGGAGCAACTGGTACATATGTTCGGAAATACGGTAATCATAAGAACAAATGATAACGCTATGGTTGCGTTAAAGACAAACTAAAATTCCATGACTTTTCCAAAACTTTCAGTGAATTTACAAAATTCCATGACTTTTCCAGGCCTGGAAATTTACATTTTCAATTTCCATGACTTTTCCAGGATTTCCATGACCGTGGGAACCCTGGAACTAGCCAGGCTAGCGCTGCCTAATGCTTCCGGACAATTTCATTCGCCTCCACCATATAGTCAGGAAACTAATGATTTGCTTCCGTTTGCTTCGTCTTGAAATCGTGACGGCCCAATCAGTGAACAGAGGTTTCAAACAATGCATTCCAGCGGGTAGCATGCGTCATGGCATGCTACAACAGTAGCAATTGGCTGAGGCCATGATCCAAACAGTAGCAATTGGTTTTAGGCAGAGAGTATCTGCCTACCAGGAAGCAAACGAATCCAAATGGATAGAGATCAGACGCCATATGAAACTGAATGAAATAAGCGGCTGATGCATCAGGCTATTACTGAACGTGTCTGTAATTTCTCCTATCCCATTCATCCCCTTTAGCCTGGCTAATGCGAGACAAAATCACAAGTGAGAGTTAGTCTGGGGACCACCTATTCATTTTCCCGTACGGGATGTGAAGTTCAGTTTGCCCAATAGTGTGCGCATTGTCTTGCCATCGATCCTAGCTCTGTGATTGGTTCCCAAATCCATGCAAAAATATCGACCATGGTCTCCAGGCTGCCTAGCAGTTCGGAATGAGTGCACAAGGTAGCATGGGTATTCCCAGGCTACATCCCCTTAGTCATAAGTGAACAGTAGTAGTCAATCATGTGAACACATCAGGAGTTTCTACGTAGTAGCTTACCCACTGCTGCCCATAGGTGTCTTCTAGGTCATTGATATCTCTATCATCCCAAAGAATACGGATACCAAGCAAAGTTAAAGGACGGAAACCATTTTCAGCAAGAATGACAAAATATGTGAAGAATCCTGCCAATGCTTGGATCATTCCTGGAGGAAAAAAAACAAAAAACAAAACCAGCACATACCACAGTGTTACTGGATACTAGATGGATACGGCAAAGTGATGCACCCGCTTTGTCCACTAGTCACATAAAACTGCTTGCTGTACAGTATTACAATGTTGAGGAACATTAGTTTTATTCTGCCTGTGCAAACCAGTCATGACAACCGGGTTTACATTCTAAAAGCACCAGATCCACTTTATCTTACCCAAACTATTAGCGTCTCACTATTAACCAGGCATATTTAGCCAAATTAGATCTGGGCTATTCCATGGGAAATTCCATGGGAGTTTAATCCTTGAGACAGAGGGTTGGTTGGTACCATTGTACAAATACTATGGCATTTTATCGGCATTATGGATGTGGTAAAAAGTAATTTTCCATAGAAATTGCCAAGGAATCTATTAAAACCAAATTAAAGTAAATACTTTACTGGCAGGATGATCTGAGTGCTTACAAGGGCCAAGATTGACCCAGAGGCAATGACTAAATTCTGATGTGGCATTTAGGCGACTATGATATTGTTATTATACTTCACTATTGATTTTTCTCTCCTATTGATTTCCTCCCCCCATCTCTTGTGCTTACCAATTTGGCCATAGGCAATGCTGATCAGCCTCTCGTTCACCAGTTTATCGGTCTTGGGGTTTCGGGGCTGCCTCTTCATGATGTCACTCTCGGCAGCCTCATAGGCCAGAGAGATAGCAGGAACCTGTAGGGAGAATTAATATGGTGTTTTACATAGAGCTCACATGCCTCACCAACTAATGATCGATCCTGGACAGTGTTTAGTGTTGTGCCTTGCATTCAGTGAGAATAGTAACCTTTGAAAAGAGGGCATACATCACACCATGTAATAGCACCTACTGTTTTACATGTGTGCTATGTTATACTATGTCTCTGGTCCATAGCACCTAGTGTTGTCCTATCATCTAAGGCACGCAGGCCTGTATCCTTGGCCCATATGTACCATGTCAGTGCCCAGGTCAATGCACAAGATGGCGACCGTGCCGAGGGGTAGAGGGATGTTGGCAATGATGAAAAAGAGGAAGGGGGTGATCTCAGGGATGTTGCTGGTCAGCGTGTAAGCAATGGACTTCTTCAGGTTGTCAAATATCAGGCGGCCTACAAGGGAAGCATATCAATACCAAAGTCTCATTTCTCAATCACATCGGCTGAAAGTGAAATGCGTATTTCCTAGTCTACTACTGAAATAAAAAAAATATTTCTCTAGTCATGTGGTGGTGGTGCTATAATTCAGTCAACATTCTGTGGAGCACAAGGGCTAGAAGTGAGACCTCTTCCCTTGCTGTGATTAGAATATATTTTTCCAGCACATTAACTGGAATAAGAGCAGAGTATCATGAACTCCATGAACTACAGTAATCCTGTAGTGTTGGTACTATTGTGTTAAAACTTACACAAACATACAGTACTGTCTCTCTCATGTAGTGCAGTAAACTGCATTTTAATAAATGGTTGAAAACCCACCCTCTTCCACGCCAGTCACAATGGAGGCAAAGTTGTCATCCAGGAGGATCATGTCGGCGGCCTGCTTGGACACGTCAGAGCCAGAGATGCCCATAGCGACGCCAATGTCTGCCTTCTTCAAGGCTGGCGAGTCGTTCACGCCATCGCCTGTGACTGCCACGATGGCACCCTGCATCAGTCAGTAAAGTAGCATAAATGAACTCCTGAAACTTAAAACTATTCTGTGGCAAATAGCCTCAAATGCCGAGTTTGATTGACGGCTGATATAGGCTACTAGTATAATACAGGAAATAGGGCCAGTCAAAGGGCAACATTGAGATCAGTTATGGATCTGGAAATTATGAAGGGCCTGGCTATGACATAAACTCATGTTTGCTACAGTAGCTGCGTTTAAAACAGTGAATGTCATCTGATGTCGTCCATTTTGTGCAAATGATGATGATCCTGCTGTGAGATGCGCATGTATCTACAGGCTTGTGACATGTGTCCCACCTGCCGCTGGCAGCCTTCCACGATAATGAGCTTCTGCTGGGGTGAGGTCCGGGCAAACACAATCTCCGTGTGGTACCTCAGGATCTCATCCAGCAGCGCAGAATCCATGTCCTTCAGGTCTCCCCCATGCACCACGCATGCCTTGGCATCTCTGGAGGACCAAAGAGAGTGTGAATACTGTACAGTAGCAACAATAATAATACTGGTGTGGGAAGCAAACAAAAAAAGTTTCAGAAGTTGCTGGTCACTAACTGCACTGCAAGTACGTAAGTAACTCATAATCCCTTCAGACACATTCAGAGATGTGCTAGTGTGCTAGTGTGTTAATGTAACAGGGTTTGCGCTCACTCGCTGGTTCATTCAACTCCCTGTCAGTGGTGCTGCGAATTGTGCGACTATGCAGGGTGACGCAGATCATTGTACACGTAAAGACCTATTTAATCTGAAAGAATGCAAATTACACTGAGATTATACCTGCTTTACTGATAAATGTCAGTGGTCTGGAGAACATCTTGGGTACCTGGGGTTCACGTCTTCAACGGGAATGTTGAGACGCGCTGCAATGTCCTCCACGGTTTCACTGCCTTCTGAGATGATGCCCACTCCCTTGGCAATGGCCTTTGCAGTGATTGGATGATCTCCCGTCACCATTATCACCTAATGTGAACAGTGCATAGAGAGACATAAAGCAAGTACCTTAGTACTCATTTAGTACCTGTATAGACAACTGAATTGTCTCCTTGATATGTGTCATTCAGTATAAATAAACTTGCTGGGAAGATCTAATGGAAATCGAATAGAAAGATTCCACCATTAAAAGAGGTACCTTAATGCCGGCACTCCTGCACTTGCACACAGCATCAGGTACGGCAGCACGAGGAGGATCGATCATGGACATAAGGCCCACGAAACACAGATTGTCTGTGGGAAAGTTCACCTCATCCGTGTCAAACTGGAAGCCCTTGGGGAATAACTTATCAGGCAGGTTCAAGTGGGCAAAACCTGCAGAAGATTATAAACATACAGTATGTCAGGATAGACATTTACTACTGGCCGAGGAAGAGGCTTCTTCAGTGGTGTTGTCAGCAACAACAAACGGCCACACAAAGAGCCACTTAAAACGGAAATACACCTTACAGTGATACAATTGATGTTTCAAGATGTACAACATGAATTAGTAAGAAACAAATGATCTTTGCTTCATAAATCCCACTGTACTGTAAACCACTTTTCCTAGCATAAATATCCATGCCTACTCTCCCTCTCTCTCTCTCTCTGTCAATCTGTCTGTCTGTCTCTATTCCTCTCTCTCACCCAGCACTCTCTCCCCGAGGCCGCCCAGCTCCATGTAGGCGCTCTGGAAGGCGTCCCTCATCTCCTCGTCCAGCGCCTGCTCCTTGCCCTGGATCATGATGGTGGAGCAGCGGTCCAGGATGCGCTCTGGTGCCCCTTTCATCACCATCAGGTGGGATGACAATGGGTCTGTGTCAGGGTTCCTATGGATGGACAGCTTCATCCAAAGGAGACGAAAATTACTCTTTAGATTCTTAAGATACACCTTTGCTTTCTTTTGGGAGCCAGGTCAGAAAAAGTTTATCTAAAAAAAGATTTGGGATGGGGCACAGCAACATATGTTATTTTCTTTGTCTTGCAGGAATTAAACAGAGGAATTCTGGCCTGTTTACCATAGTGTAATCAGTGCAATGCGTGAAAAATGGATAATGTAATATCTTGTGAAAATGAAGAAATACAAGAAATGTGTATTTATGTCAATGTCAATGAGCAACACTGAAGAATTTCCTTTCCTTTAAGAGAGAATTAAGAGGAAGGTCAAGGACTATTGAGGCATAATGTCTGTGTAATGTCTGTGACAGATTAAATTAAATTAAAATTAAAAGTCTGAGTACAGTAGGACTCTGATGGACTATTGTTGGATGATTGAAAAAAGAAATGCAACAGAACAGAAGCATTTAAAAGGCCTATAGCCTTCATTCGTCCCGGAATTAACTATTTAACCATCAAAGTGACTACGATGCTGATATATTAACCTAAAAACGTTGTGTAGTGTACCTTTAAGTGAGTGCGATCTACCTCCTCCTGCTTCTGAACTGAAGCATGAAAAACTTTAGCCTGTTTCATTTAGAATGGTGTGTGTGTTTTCCCGTGCTTGTACCTGATATTTGTTGGTGGAGTTGAAGGGAATCTCAGCGATCTTTGAGTACTTATTTCTCATCTCTTTGACGGATCCACAGCAGAGCTCAATGCACTTCAACAGAGCAGACTCAGACGCGTCTCCGGCCACGTCCCTCTGTGTGGACACAGTAGTAAGAGACAGAGCGCTTAGAGACGGAGATACAGAGATGCAAAAGAAGTGGCTTAAGACCACAGCCTAGGGGACAGAATAAACACTGCACTAAAAGACAGAAAGCATACTGTTTGGTTCTGCTTAAATTATTCTATGGTAGACATTTTTGTTAGTGGTGGCTACACCTAGACCCAGCAGCTGTTCGACGGACTTCACAGCGTACCTTAAGGATGGGCACATTGTTCTGGTCGGCGAGAAAGACGGCTCGGTTGCAGAGGCTGGCGATGCGGGCCAGTGAGCTCCATGTGGCGGAGCTTCGGTCAAAGGAGGTGCCGGTCTGGTTTTCGGTGGTGTCGGCTTCGTGGATCTGGTTGTCGAACCACATGTGGGCCACAGTCATGCGGTTCTGGGTCAGGGTGCCGGTCTTGTCGGAGCAGATGGTGGAGGTGGACCCAAGTGTCTCCACAGCCTCCAGGTTCTTCACCAGGCAGTTCTTCTTGGCCATGCGCTTGGCCGTCAGGGTCAGGCACACCTGATGATGAAAAACATGGAGGTCCTCAAAAATCTTACATGTATGTACTGTATACATAACATTTTCTCTTGCCAAAATCTTATGAAAAACCTGTTTTTTTTGCTAATGATGACAGTAGTTGGCAACCCCTTCTCTGTCTATCTCAATCACACACACACACACACACACACACACACATACTCACACACACATACACTCATATTAACAGTCCCTCAAACTCTCTCTCTTTTTCTCTCTCAAACACACACAGACACACAGACACACACACACACACACTCACTGTGACAGTAGCAAGCAGCCCCTCGGGCACGTTGGCCACAATGATGCCGATGAGGAAGATGACGGCCTGCAGCAAGGTGTAGCCCTGGATGACTGAGAGGATGAAGAAGCTGATTCCCAGGAAGACGGCCACACCCGTGACAATGTGGATGAAGTGCTCAATCTCGATGGAGATGGGCGTGCGCCCCACCTCAAGACCCGACGTCAGCGAAGCGATGCGGCCCATCACTGTGCGGTCACCGGTGCTGATCACGATTCCACGGGCAGTTCCTGAGATCAGAAATGATGTCTACTAAATTAGCAATTTGATTATGATATTACTGTATCTGTAGAAACACTTAAAACATCGTATACTGTAAGTAAGTATGAGTGTTTTGGCCCAGTCCCTAAGTATGTGTAGTGTATGCACATGCACAGAATGTTGTACAGATGCATGTGTATGTGTCAGATATGTATGTGTGTGACTTATGGTTACAAAGCATTATTTCTTGAATGATAACAAATGGAGCAAATAAAATCATTCACAGGACAGGTATAGCCTAGGTAATGAAGCACTTCACTGTTCTGCTGAATTAAAGTAAATAAGCCTAAATGGATTGAATGCACATTTCGACACAACCCACCTTCCACACAGTTGGTGGAGAAAAAGATGATGTTTCTAGTCTCCAGGGGGTTCTCATTGGAGAAGTCTGATGATCTGCTCTGTGGTTCAGATTCACCGGTCAGTGAAGAGTTATCAACCTGCAAGGAACCAAATGTGACATTAGCAACCTAGCAGGTCATCTCAACATAATGACACACAGACACACAGTGGCTTTCAGTCCCTAGTGAATTCTGCAATGAGCAATACAGTATTGCTATTACGCAATAATAAAGGAACAGTCTATATCACTGTAACTGTATCATGTATGTGCATTAGGCCTAATCAGCGCATTTGGGTTTTACCTTTTCTTCAATTCACTTTTTTTTTTTACTTTCTGTGTGCATATCCTCCTCTGTGTGTGTACTTTGGATATGTGTGTGTGTGTGTTTATGTGTGTTTGTGTGTGTAACCGTAACCAGTCGCCGAAAAGCCCAGTCTCCCAGTCAACTGACTAGGGGTGTTCTTGAAGTCCAGGGAGGGAAGCTTCTACATGCACAGCTAGGCTAGCTGGCATCCATTACATATGCATGTGTCTTGTATGTGTGGGTATTGGGTGTATAATGAATGAGAGGTTTTCCAGTGCCTCCTAACCTAACTGCCCATCTGCAAGCCCTGTTCATCCTCAATGTCCCTGATTCTCGTGTGTATGGCTGCCTCCTTACCTTGCAGCCGTGAGCAGCAATGATGCGGATGTCGGCAGGAATCCGATCACCGCCCTTCACCTCCACCAGGTCGCCCACCACTACGTCCTCAGCATTGATATTCTGCTTCTCCCCATCACGTACCACCAAGGCTTGCTAATCCATATAAACACCAACAACACAACACATTAAAGCCACTCAAAACATATGTACTAAGCACCACTAATAATTGTTTTAGATATAATCAATATCTAAATATTTATCCCACCTGCGGGACCAGGTTTTTGAAGGAGTCCATGATCTTGGAGCTCTTGGACTCTTGGTAGTAGGAGAAACAGCCAGTGATGATAACCACAGTAGACAGTACAATACCAAGGTACAACTGCAGAGGAGGACAAATTTGTATTAGCCTATGGCAAAACAGCCAAAGTCTCCTAACTGCAATAATCGAGCTGAAATTATTTATTTGGCATACAGTTGGCTGAGAGATTTACTGAAAGAGATGTGCATTCGCAATCTAATCCATCCCTGAAAACAGTCAGTGATATGCACCTTACGAGCACAGCTGGATACATTTTCATCATTTCAAAACCTTTGAGTATTTTTCTCAGTTGTGTGTTTTTTGGAGAGAAATGCTGAATGCATCATGTTTTCAAGAACTGAAAATAATCGTTTGAATAATCGTGATTTCAGTATTGACCAAAATAATCATGATTATGATTTTTTTCCATAATTGAGCAGCCCTAGACTCAACAGTTGCTATGCTAGCATTAGTACAAAACAAAGTCTCTAAACGATAATTAGTTAAAATTAGGTGCATAAATAAAAGGCTAGTTTTTTTAGTCTGTTTCTCACATTGTCATTGGATGGATTGTCCTCTGTGGCTATTTGGATGCCAAAGGCCACGAAGCAGAGAATGGCACCAGTCCACAGAAGCATGGAGAACCCCCCAAACAACTGCTTGCAGAACTTCACCCACTCCGGTGTGGTAGGGGGTGGTGTCAGGGCATTGGGGCCATCACGAGCCAGGATCTCTGCCGCTCGAGAACTGCTCAGACCCTGGGATGGGCACAGGGATACATTTCACATGCAGTCTTGTGTGTTTGTGTACTTCAGCATTGCTTCACAATATACAATCCTTAAAGGAAGTGATTGTAGTTACGCTGTTTTGGAATTGTCTGTACTGACTACCTTTTACATGTTACCCCTTGGATCTATAGATGACACAGACATTGTCTTCAAAAATAAAATCAACCATGAAATCAAACAATAGCTTTCTATTGATCATTGCTGTGGCAAATGTATTTAGGGGAAGGGCTAAAGAGATGAAACAGGAAAAGAACAGTCATGAGAACATGAGCTTAAATTCAAATTAGCTAATGGCAGGACCGGCTAAAAAAAAAGACGCTCACCTTACACAGGTCAGTTCCATATTTATGGCGGAGCTCATCAAGAGTAAGCTTATGGTCATCCTAAAAAAGTGAAGAATCAGATATTAGGCCAAACATCAGTTCTGTCTAGCTTCCCACGGACTCTGATGAAGATACAGTAAGCATTGAAATGTTAGTTCCTTTTTGTAGTGCACTTTACTTAAAAGTTAAAGCAACACTCCACCATTTTTGGAAATATGTTAATTTTCCATCTCCCCTTGAGTTAATTAACTGAGCGAAACGTTTCTCCTATTCATCCAGTCCTTCTCTGACTCTGGCTACGCCAATTTTAGCTCCAAATTAGCATTTATCATTGAATCGGATTGGACCGTTAGCATCTTGCCTGGTCTAATCCGCTTCAATGATAAATGTTAGCTTGGAGCTTAAAAAGTTATCGCCAGACTCAGAGAAGGACTGGATGAACAGGAAAAAGGTATATATCTAGTTCACTAATACCTTTAGTGACATTCACTTGCAAAAAAGATCACCACATGGCCTACACTCACCATATCTACTTCTTTCTTTAAGTCATCCATGTCTGTGTCTTTGTCCTTCTTTTTCTTTTTCTTCTTCTTTTCTTCCTGCTCTGATGTTGCCGCCATCTCATATTGGTTTTGTCTGTCCTGCAGAACAGAGGACATAAACCATATTCATGTGAATACAGTTTCCAATCATCCACCACTAGCACCTCAGCACTGCATGACAACAACAGAAGCTCATCTACAAAAATCAGCTACAAAGTCCCTGCTGTGGTGGGGCTGCAATAAGATAACATCTTTATCAACTGGACCATCTCCAAACAGTAGCCTACTGCAGTGGTTTTCAAACTGGGGCCCCTGGGGGCCACTAGCCTGGGCTCGCCCATTCCGTGACGTTATCGGCCACGCCCGCGGCCTCGCACGGCCTGGCCAAGCATACTATTCA
>JASCQY010000071.1:2273161-2289210 GCA_030264315.1 Sardinella tawilis
TTCCAACGTAATGAATTAGCCTACACAACCAAGCAATGGTACATATTAATTTAGACAGTAGCATTGACTTACCCGTCGTTGACTTATAAGGTAATAAACGTGGTTTCAGCTTCACTTTGGTTTTAGTTTCGCTTTGCCCTATGGGCGCGGAGCGAGTCGTTTCACATTGCATTTGCGGTAAAGCCGGTAGGAAGGGGCTGACGACGTCGAAATAGCATTCATTCACCCCGCAATGAACTATTTAACTATCAAGTGACTACAACGCTGATGTATTGACTTAAAACGTTACATAGTGTACCTTTAACTTTTCCAATTGCACAATTCTTGTATGTTTGATAAGTGTTTTCTGTGTGTGTGACTTTTGTAGATTAGAAGATTGCTTAAAATCAGCAAACCCTGATCTACAGACAGTGCTTCTCCCACCTCCTGAGGGCATTCTTGAAAAGAACACTGCATTGATGACTGCACGGATACTGCAAAGTTTGGGTGCGGGTCTGGAAGTGAGGGTCATTGGCTCAGAAATTTGGAGCTGTCACCATGGTGACTGCAAAGTCTTCTGGAGCCCTTTCAAGCATGAACAAAGTGGAACCCCTAGAGAGCTGGCCAAGATTAAGCCTCAACCTATCTTTTCCCTTGGAGACTTGATGTCTGGTGAGATATCAAAATTAAAAATGACTTTAAACAATTAAGCAACCCAACCCATCACTTGACTTGTCTTAAGCTAGTGTGTGGTGAGCATTCTGGCGCAATACAACTACCATGCATCACATTGGTGGTGGTTAGTGTGGTCTCGTGTTCCATTTTAAAGTGCTTTTAGTGCCTTTTTTGTTGACAAGCAAGCAAGATGTAACCTGACTCTCGCCATCTGAATGTTGTTCCGCCTCGCCTCTGGTGGAGCCTGGCGGAACTACATCGATCTGGCGAGAGTCAGGTTAAGCAAGATGTGAGATGTGTGATGTTTTTACCTGTTACTCATTTGACAGATTTTTCCGGTTTCAATAATAAGGAATTTAATTGCTCTCCCATATCACATCTCTTCTGCCTTGGAGAGAAGTGGCCAGACTCTAAAATACGTTGGGAGAGAAAGCTGATTATGGTGGAGGTATGTATGTACACCCCCCTCTCTTTTTCTCATGTAGCCAGGCTAGCGCCATCTAGTGCTTCATTGCTGCACCACTGCAGTAGCAAGGAATAAGCTTGCCTTCGCCTCCGGCACAAAATTGTGCCTGGCCAATCCACAAACAGAGGGAGGGCCTAAAGCAATAACGTTGAATTCAAACAATGCACTCCAGCACATAGCATACATCACAAGCAAACAGTAGTGATTGGTTGATGTCACGACCAAAAAGTAGCAGCAGTTGAAACAGAAATGACTGTATCTGCCTACCATAGCTTTGGCAGTGGGCAAAAGTGCTACACATACTCCGTAATTTGAGCCACTGAAATTTAACATTTAACATGCTCTACATGTTTGACCATATTCCATAAATACTAAACGCAATGTTGGACCTTTAAAATAGGTCTTGTCTACTGACTGAGAGGTTTTTCATACCTTGCTCTTAGTAGTTACTGTGTACACTGTACATTTGTTTGTTCAGGTGATCTTTGGTGCTCTGGAGAAACTACAGATGACAGCATTAGAACAAAGAGCTTCTCCTCAGTCATCAATGCGACAGCATAAGGCACTGCAGGCAAGGTAGGTTGATGGACAACTAACAAAAATATTAGTTTCCCTCAATCAAGTAAGAAGTGTTTGTTGCCAGTTTATTGCCAATTTGTAAAAACAAAGATTTTGTTACCATTTTTATTCTATATTCTTTCACACATTATAACATTGTGGAAGTTGTAGTCCTTCCAAAAAGGTGCTGATGTAATTAATCACTTTTAATATATTTTCCACTTTTGAAGGCAATCTATTTCAGGTAGCACAAGTCATTGTAAGGACTACACTCCAACAAGGTGCTGCAAATCCTGTGCAGACATCTCAGATTCTTCTCATTGGGTACTGATGGAACCCTCTATCTCCATGGAGACTGGAATCCCGGTATATAAACACAGTTCTCGTCCAGGAAGTTTTGAGTGTGTGGTGTCTGGTCTGCGTTGGGTATGTGCTGTTGATGTCACTCTTCAGTATCACCTCAATGACCCATACGTCTTCGCAGCAGAGCTTGCTTTATTACAGTACACACCAATCAGCTGTTTGATGAACATCAAAATACTCTCGGGTGAATTACTTGAGGTCCATCTGCCTCATCATGCTTGTCTGGGGGGATGTGACCCTTCTCTCAGTGATGCGGTGAAAGTTCTGCATGCCATCGGAGGTGGTCTGACCTTGCAGACCTGCGAACTCACCCGCTTCCATGTAAAGCTGCTCAACCCTTCGTTCTCATTAATGGAAGTCCTGGTGAAAATCGGTATCCCAATAAAAACCCACATGGAGGTGTTACTTTACCGGACTAGAGTGAATCCACTAATTCTTTTCATGTATGTCATGCCATGGAATGCCTCTGTGATGCAATCTGTAAGAGACAACTCGCGACAGAAGAAATTCAAACAGATTGATAAACCCCAGCCTGAAATTTCGCTTTGGATTAATTCCAGATTCAGCCTAAAGACATCTTGCAACTCAGAGATCACCCCAAATGAATACACCCTGAACTACAGTAGAGCAAATTTCTTTGAGGTCTACATGGACAATCCAGAGGACTGTTTTTACTTGGAGTTGGAAAGCGGAGGGCAGTCCTTCTGGAAAGTGCCAATGCGATGGATAGATTATGTTGAGACCGAAAATTTAGCATGTGGTGTAAATGAAGGAGGGTTGAATAAAATGAGCCAAGGTGTTTCCTGGGGAAGAATGGCCTCCAAGTCAAATACAGGTACACAGTCATAAATACTAAACCAACTTTCCTATATCAATATTACCTTATACTGTCTGGATTAAGGTTGCACCTGGAAACCCACTTCTTCACAACAGAGTGTGCAATAGAATGTGGTCATTTGTATGGTATTCATTGGGCACTGTGTAAAGGCTACCATGCAGCTGATATCACACCACATGAATATTTGTATTATATTTGCCTCTGTATTGGCCTGTCCCATGTAGCAAACATCAGTTTTTCAGAGGAATTTGTAGCATTGTTTTATATAACAATATTTTAACAATATTAGTTAATACATGAGTTTGTATTGGTTTGTGCAGTGTCCACAGTTTCATGTCCTGTGGAGAACCATGCATATTTGGGATTTCTTTATCAAAGCCCAAAAATGATTGCATTCTTTGATCATCTCTTTCATAGAACGTCTATCAGGTTTCCGACGTGATCTCATTGAGAGAACATCAAGAAGTGACCTCAAGTGTCTCCTGGAGAGACTTAAGGGCCACCGTCCTTCTGTGTTGCACATTTGGGAGGTAGAAGAAGTTCTTGGGTCCAGAGTTCTTCAGGACCAAATGGTTTGCCTACTGGACATGGTTGTTAAAAAAGGAGAAAAAGCTTGTGGCATAACACTCAAGTTGCTCAAGGAGATTGACTTCCTCCTCTTTGAAGACATTCTTCAGAAACTTCAGAATCAAACTAGTCATTGAAAAGACCAGAGGTGAGTAATTCTCCTTCAAGGATGATAGATAGAGGAATGTCAATGTGATCTCACTAAAATGAGCTGAGAATTTTTTACACTACCTTGTCAACCACATTTCGCTTATACATGTAAAACCTACAACACCCATCAAAAGTTAAGAGACAAATAAAATAATAATAATAATAATAATAATAATATGCAGAGTTTTTAAAATTGCTTTGCAAGTCATGTTTGTTTTCCACAGAGCCAGGGCAAAAATCAGATTCAGGTCTCTGGGGCCACCTTTGGTTAAAGGAGCGGAAGCCTGATGACATCTAGAGGTCAATGCATGTTACTGCAGTTAGATAAGCCCATAGGTTGTGGTTCACTAAAAGAGAAATGAACTTGTCCAGTGCATGCAGTTGCACGTAGATAGCTATTGAAATTCGCATCAATATGCTGCTGTAAAAAAAAGTTTGACTGAAAGTTTAGAGCAGAGACGGTTGATAAAAGCGTTATTCAGTATCTTTGAGTTTTCCCAATCAGCTTCTGTGAGAATGAATACATATCCCATGATGCACTTCACCAATTACAAAAACAAACGCACATGCCCATCGTCGTCCATGGAAAAAATATGTCCTACTTTTGCAAGCACTGGTGACCTACATCTGAGATGAAATAACTTCTATACGGCTTAGAGGTTTGTTTGCTGAATCGTTTTGTTTGTAAGTTAAGATACATCCATACATTGTTGGTGGTGGTATGCTAACGTTATAACAGACCCGATACCTTAGTGGTGGTGTGGTAGCTAACGTTATATGCTAATACATTATCTAGAAAGCTGACGTTAGTTAACTTAGTTGTTTAGTTGTAAGTTTAATGACTGGCCTCTTTCATGAATCTGTTGGCGACTTAAAAAGACTGTTGCTAATTGATTACTTTCATCACGGGGGTGTAGCGGGGTAGGCGTATCTGAGAACAGTGCTAACTTAAAACCTGTCGTAACGTTATCCTATTTTATACATAATGTTAAAATTAAAAATGGCATATTGATAATACAATGTACGTTAGAATTTGTATAAATAAACTGTAACTGTATAAACTGTGGTTGATTGACACGAAAACTGCATTTTATCTTTGGAAGTATACCTTTCTATACATTTCTGCAACGTTTTTGCAACACAGTGCAGGACTTTTAGCAGGATTAAGGCTATGTTGTTGCCTTGGCAAATGCTCCACAATACAGTAGCCTATGTCTGGTATTAAACATTTGTCTGATATTGCAGGCTGGAGGTAAGGTCTGAAGCATCATGAGTTGCTCCGCTTTGCTGTGGATGCACCGCGGGGACCTCCAACGTGCGTTGCTGCCCCTCTACTGCTCCCCTGCCGTCCGTGCCCTCAGTCATGGCCGCCGTATGAGTCCCAGCCTCAAGGAGAACTACCGCGTGTTGCAGCTACCGGCAGATGGGGACAACAGCCAAGCCGAGGTAAGAGAGGCCTACCACCGCTTGGCCAAGCTCTACCACCCGGACTCTGGTGCCGTGACGGCCGACGCGGGTCTTTTCGCCCGCATCGAGGAGGCATATCGAGCTGTGCTGGCGCACCTGGCACGCCAAAAATCTGCATCAACATACACCCAGGCTGCTGAAGAGGAGGAGGAGGACCAGAGTAAAAACAATGCCGTTGCTCACCGACACTACCTCAGTTTTGAGGGCGTTGGGTCTGGCACGCCCAGCCAGCGGGAGCGCCAGTATCGGCAGTACCGTATGGACCGGGCCACGGACCAGGTGCTGGAGTACCGGCGGAAGGAGATGGAACGTTCAGCGGCTGGCGAGGGGGCAATGGTGGAGCGCGACATGCGCTTGCGCAGCCGGCAGATCAAGATCACGCAGGCGGTGGAGCGTCTGGTGGAGGACCTTATCCAGGAGTCCATGTCACGTGGAGACTTCCGGAACCTGAGCGGCAGCGGCAAGCCCCTAAGCAAGTTCCAGCACAACCCCTACGCCGACCCCATGACGCACAACCTCAACCGCATCCTCATCGACAACGGCTACCAGCCCGAGTGGATCGTCACCCAGAAGGAGATCCGCGAGACGCTGGCCAAGCTCCGGACGGGACTCCTAGAGGCCCGGGGACGACTCGGAGACCCCATGAGACCCCACGAGCAGCCCAAGTGGCAGGAGGTATGCACCAATTTTGCCATGGACCTGGCCAAGCTCAACAAGAGAGTGGACACGTTCAACCTGATCGTGCCCATGCTCAGTCGGCAGATGGTCCACTTCAGCCTGAAGCGGGAGGTGGAACGGGCCCTGAGGGATGACAAGGAACAGCGGGAAGAGAGGAAGAGGAGAGAGAAAGATCAGAGGCAGATGGAGAGAGAGAGGGAGAGGGACATGGCCCAGGCGCGACAGAACAGCAGACAGGGACTCTTTGCATGGATGCAGAATCTACTGAAATAGTCATGAGACACACAGAGACAGACCAGACCAAGCGCGGGTTGTGTGCAGAAGGGAGGGGGGGGCTCATATATACTGAGTGAGACAAATAAGTGGACTGGCCAGACATATAACAGATTTATAACAAAGTGGCCTTGAAGGTTCTGGTGTGGGTTCAAGACCTCAGCTGTTCTGCTCGGATGGACTCCTGCCTACTTGTGTGTTTTAGAGAATCAGTACAACTTCAGTAACACAACTTCTGTCTAATTTTTCAATGAAACTAGCGCAAAGGGAATGAAATTAAGGTTATGAGGACAATAATTTCTCTTGAGGCCAACGGTCCACAGAGATTGCCTGATCCATGAACACTTGCTGTTTAAAGGAATATTCCACCCAAACATGAAATTAAGTCAGTCTCGGTCACCCCCAGCTTACATGCTAGGTGGCTCCCTTGGTTTACAGCGACTGCGCTAAGGTAAAGCCAAAAAAACGCTGCTCCCAAAGCAGGACAACGCCTGGACGGATTTTTTTACTGTTTTAAGTCTGGGGGTGACCAAGACTGACTTAATTTCATGTTTGGGTGGAATATTCCTTTAATGCTGCTAAAATGACAAAGATGTACAGTATATGATAGATGAAATGGACTATATTATGGCAGAGAGATACATTTTTGAATTGTGCATGTTCAAATACTTAACTCTCACATACTGTATTTGGCCGGGCTGTGGAATCAACATTTGAGCACTTTTATAAAAAATTGAAAAAAAAAAAAAAAAGACACTGTTTTTTTGTCCATTTATTTTCTCAACATAATATTGCATGACAATATTCTAGTGTTCACCCACCACCCCACACAAAGTTCCCAATTCTTTCAACCAGGGAGGTGTTCCATTGCGGTGGGGTTGCCAATGACCAGCGGGTCCTTTCTTGGGTCTATTCCTCTCAGTGCCTGCTTGAGCGTGAGCGAGGGTGGCGTGTGCACGCTGGCCCAGTCGCGGGCGATGTACTGGTGGTATGGGTCCTGGGAGTTCTCCAGCTTCTTGGAGCGGATGTAACTCATCATGATGCCAAAGGTGAAGAAGCTGAACAGCCCCACCACCAGGAAGATGTAGACCATGCCCTGCCCTTGAGCTTGACCTTTGACCTGACCCTGGACGAAAGGTAGGGAAAGGGCTGGGTGGACAGAGGAGTGTGATGAGGCAGTGGATGGACCCGCAGAGGTGGTGTTCAGGTACTCCAATAGAGACACCAGCAAGGATTGCAGACTTGTGTAGTTCTGCAGTAGCATGGTGCTAGACAACTTCAGACTCGGTGGACAGGATGTCTTATGGAACAGCAAGCAAGCAGAGATCAACATTAATTCATAATGTACACTGCTTATTGGATAATGAGAAATACTAATAGTTAATAGCAATTGTAGTACAAAAAGGAAAGGCTCAATGTGTACACACATGATATTTCTCTATACATTAGTGAAAGACTTGAAAAATTAATTCATGACAATAATCAATAGGACTTTAAAATGTTTAACAGTGGTGACTTAGTATAACAGGTATTGAAAAATGGTTTACCTTGCTGGATTCAGTGAGGGGCTGTAAAAGACAGCGGCAGTGGTCAGTGCTGGAAGATTATGGTCTAACTTCTATGGGAGACCTGATCCACCCACCTCAATGCACTGACACAGACACACCCACACAAACTCTAGCCTAGTCTTATGTTTTGTCCTTTACATCTCAGGTTGCTCAACCTCCCAGACTGCACATCCAATCACTGTCATCTTAGATTCCCAGGATGTCAACAAGTCCTAGAAGGTTTTCATCAGCAGATTTAATTAAGATGAAGTCAAGGTCACCCCTTAAGAAAAGTGAATGCGGTGTTCTCTCCCTTTCTCCACATATTCCCTTATAGAATATCCCAAAGCATACTGTTTACTATACTAGTTTGGGCGAAAACTATTGGGCTAGACCTGCCCTAATGTACCTAAATACACAAAACCTTCAAAAATATGCTATAGCTTCATTGGCTATACTGTAACAGGCAAATCGTTTTTTTAATGCCAATACAGTAAATAATGTAATTCTGTAAAGCTTTTTTTCTTGTTTCCTACCCTCCTCAAAAGCCTTTTCAAATACACATCGCAAATAGCGGTGCGTTCCATTGTGGTGCTATAAAATGTTGTGACTTTTTCTACCATGAATTATGACTAAGGCAATTAGGTTTTGTTTCGTTCCTGTTGCCACGATGACTAATCGTGGATACAAATGAACTACGTGGGCCCTAACCAGTTCTTTCGTTTTCCGTCTGAATTAAAATCTCATTGGGGGTGAGGAGATTGAAAACATGAAAACCTGTCTGTCAACTGTCGGCGATTATAGTAACTAAAAACAAATGTCTGACCTTGAGTTCAGTGACTCAACTGAGGAACAATCGCCTTCATTCAAAAAGCGTCTAGAGATGCAGCAGCACAATTTTACACTGAGGGTCGGCCTCGGCCAGTGTCGATCAGCCCCTCTCCCTCTCTCTCCTAAATCAAGTCGTGCGCGCGTTTCACCTTCAGAAGTCCGCAGCCGTTCGTGCGTCACTGCTCAATTGTGCATAATACAGAAGGGCTTCACAGTAGCCTACACTCATGGTTTGAAAGAAGAGTGTGGGCAAAATTGACTGGAGAGAACAGGAATGGAATGTGACGGAGACTGTAAAAAATACCCAAACGCACTCGTGAGTTTAAGGAGTTTATTGTTTACTGCGTGAGCTCTAGTGTCATTTGACCATGAGCGTGCTTGACTACATTATGTTGCGTACCCGCACGTCACCAAATTCATCTATGCGTCACTTTTATTTATGGGTTTATTTGTTCTCTTTTTCTTGAAATTGAATGTTAAGAACAGTATACAAAAAGCTTTATACACATACACTTCTACATATACAAACGTGCATGTTTTCATTTAGTTTGGATCCTAGTTTCGGTGCTCAGAGCGCGTGGACTAGTTCAATGCGAAGACTACCCATATGAGAGCCCTCAGTTCATGAAAGTCCCCAGGACTGATGCGAGGTTTTACATATTGCGTATTGAGTACGGCAAAGGCTCTGGTTGGCAAGCCAAGAGACACTTCTCATACAAAATCATGCACCTCGCTGAGCACTTCCAAATGAACGTGAAGTTAAGATGAGGGCTGAAGAGACCTCGTCATGTCAGTAGATGGTCGTTCTTGTCAGGAAGAAAACTAATAAAGACACATTACATTTCAGACACACACGCACACGATTTGTAAAAAAAAAAAAGAAAGAAAGAAAAAACAATTCGTCTGTGTAACATTCTTTGTGACAGGCTAAAGGAGACATGTCATTAGAAAAAAAACATGAAAAAAGTTGGCACTCGATGTGGAACAATGGCGAACAGACACTTTAAGACACTTCATGGCATGTCTTATGCAATCTGCAGCTCCTCCTTTTGTTTTGTTTTTTATATCTATACACATCAAAGAGCTCAAAAGCAGACCTCACCATGCCCTAAAATAACATTAGATGATGACAAATTTAGACAAAATTTTGCGCTTTTTATAACCTGTCGATGCATCAATATGGGCCTATATAGTGCCACTCCTTTCAAGATGGGGGCTGCACCATTTTCAGTACATTACTGGCTTTAAACAGTCAAGGTGCATGTGTAGGAGTCAGAGTCAAGTTGTTACAGTACAGACAGCTTTTGGAACCGTGGGGAGAGAAAAAGAAAAGACAATGTTATATAACAAACTGTAGTTCTACACACCACACCACTTTGTGGGGGATACAACATGCTCCCCAAAGGCAAACAAATATACATGTACAAGGAAAAATGATAATAATGCACATTGAAAAAAAATTCATGGCACAAGACATATCCACCATACCCAGAGAAAAGCCTAATCTTCGGAGTACCCCTCTGAGGTGGCCCAATCTTCCAGTAAATGCATGCAATGAAGACCCCCACCCACCCTGTTGCCCTCCCGGTCCCGAACTATGAGATGGTGGAAATGTACAGTGTGCCCCGTCCCCTCACACAGGGAGAGCCTCCAACTCTGAGCTCTTCTGCGGCACCTGGTGGCGAGGAAGACCAACTGCACGCCACATCAGGCCATCAGTCTTCCTGCCCACCCCCCCACTTCCAGGGCCCCTTTCCCCCCGTGATCGTAAAGCAGAGAGATTGGTGCGATGTGATTGGCCACCCGCTCTTCACTGCGTGACGGGATAGTCGGGGTATTCGGGGCGGCGTGTCTGGATGATTTTGGGCCGCGGGCGTCGGGCACCGTCCGCGTCGTCCTCGCCGCCCGAGCTGTCCTGTTCGCTGTCACAGACGTGGACGACCACGCTGGGCGTGGTGGAGGTGCCAGTGTGTAGTTCGTACTTCTCACCTGAAACCCAGAAGAGTGAAACAACCCACAATTAATGGTAAAACAGAACGGAAAATAGCTTTAACAGTAGTTCTAGTTAACAAAGGGAGCACGGAAATAATCAGCTCTACATTAGTATAGACAGATATTTTCCTTTTTGACTCTTGACAATCAGTAGACTCCAACTTTGTGTATGTACAGTATGTGCGAGAGAAAGACGACTACGTACCTGGTCCTAGTTTGGCGATGGCACAGAGCAGGTCATAGTTGATGACAGGCGTGGCGTCCTGTGCCTGTTCCCATCCGACGGGGGGAGAAGGGGGAGGGGACAGCAGGAACTGCTTGTCTGGTTTGGGGGGCTCCAGACGGGGGCTACCTATATGCACCGACTACAGAGAGAAAGAGAGAGAGAGAGAGAGAGACTTCCATTAATTCATCTCAAATTAATTATTAGCTAACTTATGTTGCAAATGAGATACACATTGCAGCAGTTAGTATGCTACGAAGGAGGGCTGGACACAAAGAGAGAGAGAGAAAGAGAGAGAAAGAGAGAGGAAGGAGAAAGAGCATATGAGATACACTGGGGACAGGAAGAGCAGAGAAAAGAAATGCAAGTTCTCGGAAGAAGACAGACACCATGAAGAAGCCACGGAAAGACCTCAATCATAAATCAAATCATCCAGTTGCTTTCTTTCCCTTTTTGTCAGATGCTCCACTAAAAACAGGCCTTGAAGAGCATTACTCATGCCCTCAACTCAAGTCCTCTCTCTCTCCACACATACACACACACACACACACACACACACACACACACAAAATAGAGACAAAAGCCATTCAGTCCTCCTCAGTCGCAGCGTTAAAAATAGAGCATTCAGAGCAGCGGAGACGTTGACGGCAACAGCAAGGGAACGCCTTCATCACTCAACTCCGACTCCGCTGTCTCCAACACTCCATTTCCTCCTTTAAAAGGTTAAACAGATTCCATCTGCACGCCGGGGAAAAGGCTGAGGTAATGGCAGATCCAAACCGGCTGGTATGTTAAGTGAACAACACTTTTACATTACATTACATTACATGCTGCCAGGAAGACACTGTTTTTTCCAAATGCGGACTTTTAAGTGAGGCAGAGTAGGGCAGGTGTTATCTAGTGGTCTCGATCTCCGTCTTTAATCTCCATAACTTTGTCCTTGGGGAAGTCAATAGCAACTGCTGACATTAAGGGCATGAAGGATAAACCTCTATGGGTCTGGTTAACACATCTCTCTACACACAGAAGAAAAATAGGGAACAATAAAGGCAACTAGGGAAGCCATGATTAAACTTAGACTAAGGCTGACGATACTGAAGAAGCACATGGTGAATGGCAGCAATCCAGAGCCACAAAGATAAACGAATGGATGAATGATCGATTGAATGAACGAATGAATGAATGAATGAATGAATGAATGAATGGAAATGAAATGGTAACCTCTTAGGACTAGGCTACATGTCATGTTATAAGCCCACGCTAGTGTAGCACATACTGTATGAGTGCGCATCTCCTTGGATGCTGGTAATGACTTTACTCCAAAAGAATATAGGCTGTTTTGTCCTGTCTGTTCAAATTGGGCCTATTTTGTCTACTGCATTTCACTGGATACGTTCCTGCCAGGATGCGCCAAACAAACAAAAAAAGTCTGAATATGGCTTAATCCATATCCTAATATGAATATTTTTTTATTGAGCACAGCGAGGAAAGGTTCGTGGCTCAGAACGCTGACAGACAAGGCATGAGCCGTATTTGATCCAGGTGCCATCATGTTTACTTCTGGGACTTGCAGTGGTGCATTCAGTGACCTGATAACCTCTGCCATGATGATATATGATTAAGCTAAAAATGACCTCTGATATGATCATAAAAAAATGATCAGCTAGACCTTAAAGGGGTTATCCGGAGTGAATCAACCCAAAGCTTTTAAATATTTTTTATATAGTTTTTAGTAGATTTAAAACAAAAAGAGTTGTAATAGCATGTGACTGATGTGTGTACACACAAACACGCGTGCGCATACCTGGGCGAAGTAGAGTCGCACTTCCTTGCCGTTGAAGTCGCTCTTGTGGAGGGCGGCACGGGCCTCTGCAGCAGCCAAGGCATCGCTGAAGTTGATGCGTACGCGCCGGAAGCTCTTAAAGAACTGGAAGGTGGCCTCAGGGTCATAGGAGCGGAAAAGCTCCTCAAAGCTTGCCTGCAGGGACAACAACATGAGGGAAAGATGAGACAGGTTTCTTCCAAGGGCAAGCACGCAAGGAAAAAAATCATTCATTCAGGAGAGAAATGTTCCAAAAATCTAAAGATATGCATTAAAAATCCTGCCCATGCCTGAAGTTCTGCATCAAACTGTATATCTACAGTTAAAGAGATGAAAAACACAGGTCAAGACAGACACACACACACACACGGATACACATCTCCTGAAGCCTCCATAACCTCAGTATACAGCATAGGAGGAAGTCATGCCTGTTGGTACTGCATGTAAATGGCGCCTTTGCTATATATGTAAATGGAGAGGCTGTCGAGAGGCAAGTTGGGACGTTTTGCATGAATATGTTTTGCATGCACAGACCGTGACATACTGCACTTATCCCTCCAAAGGACCAGAGATTGTTCGTGAAAACAGGGCTGTGACACACACACACACACACACACACTAGACTAATTTAATATGGCACCTAAAATTGACCGTGCCCAAGAGTCCGTTATGGAAGATTCTGGTTGCCACGGCAACGGGGACGGATCGGGGCGGCTCGAGTCTCTGACATGGTAAAGGGGACAAGTGGGCATGAGAGAGATGGAGAGAGTGAGGGAGTGGGAGAGAGAAAGAGTGAAAGTGAGAGACAGATAAAGAGAGAAAGAGCACACGACAGCTGGACACCATCTTTTGAGAGAGAGAGAGAGAGAGAGGGAGAGAGAGAGAAAGAGAGAGAGAGAGTGTTCCAGCAGTCTGCAAACCATGAGTCACTATGCCGAGTGTGTAAGAGTATATGCCCCTGCACGTAAGCATGCACGTCAGTGTGTGCATAACACATATTCAGCTCTTTGCTGCAGTGCTTTTTTTTATCTGCCAACTTTTCTATGTTCCCCATCTAGCCCTCCGTTAAAAATTAGGGCAGTCATTTCTTTTCACTCTGAATCGTAATCAGTGCCAAGCAATCATGGCATAGTGCCAAATACATAACATGCACGTGTGTGCACGTATGTGCACACACACGCACGCACACACACACACACACACATATACACGTACTGCTCCTCACAAGTCACTGCATTTGACGACACTTCAGCAGCTGTGAGTCGCTCCAACTCAGGTACTCCCAACAGAGCCAGTCACCTCCATCACCTCCATCACCATCCACACAATCATCCCCTGCCCATTGGCAGCAGTGGCGTCATCCTCCATCACAAGCCCCACTATAGGATGTTGGCTGTAGTAACTACTGTATAACTACAACCACCACCGACTTCTTTTTCAGCATTATTATACTGGCTTCACCACCATCACCATCATCACCTCCATCATTCTGGGATGCTATGCAGTTAGCCTTGCCTGCAGTTAGCCTACTGTTGCTACAGCTACCACACACTGTTTTGCATGTGGAAATAAATGCCCATATGATTCTCATGGCTGTCATGTCACTCAGGTTTAGAACAAGGAAAAGCCCTGCGGGTCTGACAGCACTGAGCCATGCTGGGTAACATTACCTGTAGTCATAAAATAGGTCTACCTACCTACAGAATAGTCTATATTCAATATTCAATATTCAATAGGCCTACAGTATAGGCTCTATACCTATCTGTAGAATTGGCCTATGTGTTCAAAGGCCTAAGCTTATATGTTCAAAGTCTATGGACTCCCCAGGGAGGCTACAGGCTTTAATTCTGATGATGAAAGGCCAGTCTGATTTCTATCAATAGTAGTCAGGGCTCAATGGCAGACCAGCCTTCATTGATATTCAAGACTGCAGGACTCTATGACGCAAGTCCAGTGACACCCCTCAAACTGAAGCTGAATTGTAGATGGCCAGGGTCTCAAATGGGAGAATTCTGAATTCTGTTCAGCTGTTTAAAAAAAGAGAAGGCTGGAGACCGCAGCAGCCCTTTTAAGACGATGACTTAGAAATACTCGAAAATGAGCAGTAACTCATCAGGACCAAAACTTGTCAAGATCCAGATTACGTCCAGATGTATTGAGCAACTTATGATCCTAGATAATAACAAAAGGCACTTGAGATAGAATGACCACAGATTAATATTAGATCCATCTGAAGCCTACTACACCGCTCCTGCACTACGGTGGAGAGGGTGGCCAAAGCAGACACCTGTTTATGCAGGCATGGAGGGAGTGACGCAGAGAGGACGAGAGATGCAGCAGAACAAGACGGCAGCCACACTAGAGACAGAGAGCACAGAAGCAACACTGTAACAGGGACAGAATTTACACTGCAACTGTGACCGAATCAACACCAAGCCAATAACACTCTCCAATAAAACTAACACTGACCGAATCAAGAAAGGGACAATGATGGAATCAACACTGTAACTGACATAATAATCAACATTGTAGCAGGGAATAGATCAGACCAATAACAAAATCAACTCTGCAACAGTGATGGAATCAACACTATGGATATTAAAAACAACACTATGAGTGTTAAAATCAAACACTGGAACAGTGACGGAGGCAAAACTATTGTACAGCACAGCAGCAGCAGTAGTGACTACAATCACTGACTAGAATAGAGTGGAGCGCAGCCGACCCAGACCTGGCGGTTGTGAAGCCAGTGCACCTTACCCGGGCCTGTGGCTGGTTGAACATGTCGGGGTCCTCCAGCGAGGCGATCAGACAGAAGCGGTTGCACTTCATGCTCTTCAGGTGCATGTTGGGTAATGTAGTGCTGGCGGCAGCAGCGGCGGAGGTGTGGCGCAGGCCGATCTTGCGCAGCAGCAGGTGCTGAACCGTTCGCAGCGGGCAGCTGGGCCGAGCGCTGGGAGCAACGGGCCGGCTTGCCTTCCCCAGCGTGAGCGACCCGACGGGTACCGACCCACAGAGAGAAACGGAGAGGGAGAGGGAGAGACACGCCGGTTGGCAGGCGCAGAGTGAGAGAGAGAGAGAGAGAGAGAGAGAGAGAGTGGCAGCGAGAGGCTGTGTGTGTATGTGCCGCCTCTCGTATGGAACTCTCTCGATTTGTCTCACACTTGTCCTTTTTTGCTAGCTAGTCCTCGCTCCTTGCCTTGCTCTACGTTCGTTTGATCTTGTTCTTAGCAGTCCTTCTTGTCGGAAGCGTCTTCCTCTTTGTACAGAGTGGTTCCTCTTGGCAGAATCTCCTCTGTTAGGCAGCTGATGCAGAACCTGTCTTGTTTCAGTTACCAGAAATAGGTCAGCGGCGTCTGACTGCTGGTATTTGATATTTAGTATTTGAATATGCTTCAGCAGGAAACGATCAAAGGCCAGGTAAACTGAGAATAATTCAGAGTTAAAAAAAAACAAAACAAAAAGATCTGTGGATTCCTGTTCAAAAGAACAATCCGGAATGAAAAGGTGCTGCAGGCAGCCTGAGATGTATGGCAGGGCTGAGTTGCGACAGCGGAGCTTTCGTCTTATACTCTTCCTGCTTATGCTACTGAGACAGCCTCCCATTGCTTTTTCTACAG
>JASCQY010000071.1:2289310-2299367 GCA_030264315.1 Sardinella tawilis
TTTTTTGTCAGCTCCTTGTACTCGACCACTGCTTCCACTGGGATGTTAGATTTGGACGCGCCGGCGTATCCCTTTAAAGGAGAAGTTTGGTGTATCACGCGCCGGTGTATCACTTTAAGTACTCCTATACAGATAAAAATTGTACTGTATGTGTCAATGCAATATGTATGACAATCAAATAATAATGAATGCATATGATCCTGACATACTGTCTTGTTTTAGATCTGCTTAGTTTTACCCAAGCCTTGATGTGTGTAGGCCCGCTTGTCGGCCTCTTCAGTGGTGTTGTGTCTGTTTACGTGAGCCCTTGACCCCTGTGTTGCTCATGCAGGGCCTGTTTCTACACCATAGAAGAGAACTACCTGGCTGCCTGGCTGACGCTGGACTACATCTCTGATCTGTTCTACATGTCTGACATGGCAGTGAGGGGGCGCACAGGTATACACGAGTAATGACACATCGGCCACTTGTTAAAAAAATTACAAAATATCTCATGAGCGCAAATACACCTATAAAACACTTTAACTCTCACACACATACATACATACAGACACACACTCATGTACATGTAAAAAGACCTTGTACTGTACATGACCTTGGTCTTCATGCCTCTAAATCCCTGACAGGTTTCCTGGACCAGGGCATCCTGGTGCACGAGGTGTCTCGCCTGAGGTCACGCTACCTGCTCTCGCGCAGCTTCCTGTGGGACCTGGCCTCCGTGCTGCCCACCGATCTGCTCTACCTGCGGCTGGGCGTGCACACGCCCCTGGTGCGCCTCAACCGCCTGCTCCGCACGCGCCGTCTCTCCGAGGCGCTGGACCGCATGGAGACGCGCACCTCCTACCCCAACACCTTCCGGATCTCCAAGCTCATGCTCTACATCTTCGTGCTCATCCACTGGAACGCCTGCCTCTACTTCGCCCTCTCCCGCTACGTGGGTTTCGGCTCTGACCGCTGGGTCTACCCCAACATGTCGCGGCCGGGCTTCGACTCCATGCAGCGTCAGTACATCCACTGCTTCTGGTTTTCGGCGCAGATCTTCACCACGGTGGGGGACACGCCGCTACCGCGTCGAGAGGAGGAGTACCTCTTCATGATCGCCGACCTGCTCATCGCTGTGCTGGTGTTCGCCAGTATCGTGGGCAACGTGGGTAGCGTGATCCTGAGCCTGCGCACCAGAGACAACGTCTTCTTCCCCAACCACGAGCTGGTCAAGAGCTACCTGGGTAGCCGACGCATCAGCAAAGACCTGCGTCATCGCGTCAACAGCTGGTATCAGCATCTCCACATCAACAAGTAGGTATCTTCTCTGTTCAAATTAGTACACTCCATATCTTCATTCCAATGTCCCCCCAACACCGATTCTTTAAAGACTTGAAGAAACAGGAAACAACCAATCATGAAGCAATTTCATTCCAGTTGAAGGGATACACCAGCGGAGATCAATTGTAGGCTCTATGTCTGCATGTGCAGTCGTGATTCACTTTTAAGGGAATGAATGACTAGTTTACAACTAAGCTGGTCATAGAAATAGGGTAGGAAAATGTTTTCAGCCTTCATTGAATTCTCGTAGAACCAAACCATGATGGTGTGTACAGTGATGGACTTTTAATGTGACTTTAAGAAAAGACGGAGGAAGGAAGAAGGAGGAAGTTTTAAAAGGGGTAAGCACTGTCTCCAGAAACATTCGTTTTACTAAGCTTTGAGTGTGCCAACATTCTAAGCGGTTTAAAAATAGCATTTTGGACGCGTGTGCGAGAGTGCTGGCGAACTCCCATTGTAAAGGCAAAGTTGTCAAAGCAAGAAAATTGCCCTAACTCTGGCTGGCAGTGACTGACGTTAAAAAAAAAAATCTTTGACACGTTTCAGGACTGCACATGCAGACATAGAGCCTACAATAGATCTCCGTCGGTGTATCGCTTTAAGTGTTTAGTGTTTTGGGGTTAGGGTTTACTGGAAATATTGGGATTTAGACATAGACAAGTACTGTAGTACTCCATCACACCAGTCCTCTACAGGTATAAGGCCTCATTCAGACTGAACATGGTTTTTACCTCCAGAATAATGAGCAATAAAAACATGCAAGGTTGATTGTGCCATTTTTGTTGATGAAAAAAATGATGAAATGATTAAAAAAAATATCCTACGTTGAACTGAACATTTTGACCACACAGCTAACTCCCTCATCAAACGACCAAAAAACACACAATCACTTCATTTTCCACTTGTGCCTGGCTCAATATTGAACCAAACTTACCTCCACAGGAAGATCACGCGAGAGAACGAGATCCTGCAGCAGCTACCGGGCTCCCTCCAGACAGAGATTGCTGTGAGCGTCCACCTGCCCACTCTGTCCAAGGTCACCATCTTCCAGAACTGTGAGACCAGCCTGCTGGAGGAGCTGGTGCTCAAACTCACCCCACAGGTAAAGATGGGGCATCATGGGGCAAAGTTCACGGAACCTCATAGGTCACAACACAGGGGGGAAGCCACAACTATGACCCTTCAGCAAGCTGTGTTCAGTTGGCATTGAGTCTGACTTGGGTTCTTGTGATGCTGGTGCATCAGTTGAGCCTTGGCTTAGAAAGGAGACGATCTGGGTGAAGAGAAAGAAGTTACAGTAAATAAATAATATACGCACACACCATAGATATAATGGACTTTGTGGACAAATCATGACTTTCTGCAATAATACAGTATTATAAATATTCTCATTCTGAATATCATAGCTCAGATATTTAATACATCCCAGTTGGGCCAAATGATCAATTCTTTCCGTACAGTGTCGAATCCAAAGATAGAAAAAGATGTGGACGGAGGGATCTCATTGATTTCAATGGGAGGCAGTGAAGCCAAATTGAGTGGTCTTTATGTATGTGGGTATGTATGTGGGTAGGAGGACGTAGGGAACAAATAGAGCTTTCCCCGAGTGCAGATTTAACCCTGTTGTATTTTCAGTGCTATGAATCAGACTTTCCTGTGAATCACCATGGTCAATACTGCAACCTACCGTACCTCAGACACATTAACCTGTTGTGGCAACATGCAGGTTAGTGCTTTCAGTCAGTCTGGTTTCATGTACTGTAGATAGGACTGGCTGGTCACTGATGACTAACGCTGTTTCCAAAATGGCACTCTGCTTTACACCACCTTACTGCATACGACTGATATGGATACATGTAGCGTCTGTCATGGAGAGATTTGTTTTCTTTTCTAAATTGTGACCAGCTTAAGTGCCCACTTTGCAAGACAGAGAACAATTTTTAAATTCAAAATGCACCATTTAACTTGAAGTGTAAGTTCGGTATTTTTCACATAAAGCCCTATTTTTAGGTTGTCTGGGATGACTTAGATGTGTTCTGATAATAGTTTTGACAGTTGGTGGCTTTATATGAAAAATGGCGAACCAACCCTTTAAATTAGTGCACCACTGATCAAAAAACAGTTTTGTAATTTCTCCTCCAGGCAAACTCCATACATGCTATTTGCAGTAAATAGCACAGCAGTATGTAATTTCAAAAACGGTGCAAGTTAGTGGTTAAAGGAGAGGAACAGGAGACACACGACCACGTATCCCCTTGGGGCCTTTAACTCAAGTGAAGGTCAATCACCTGACTATAATCGCTACCCATTTAAGTCAGCTGCTGGCTGCAGTTAATATTTGAAAGCCTTTTATCTGTTCCAATATTAACATCACAGCCCTGTGTTTGTACTTAATGTTTTCACACTTGACTGATTTGACCTACCCTGGAATACATAACCAACGCTGAAGAATACTGAATTTAGCCCTGACTTAATAATCTGTTGTTGTTTTTTTGTTTGTTTGTTTTATAAACCGGTATCAGCTGAGTTGCCTGATATTGCATACATATGTGGCGCATTCAAGCAGAGGCCTGTTTTTCTCTGGACTATTCCATTTGAATGATTTTGTGTTCAACATTCAAGTAACCCGTAATTCAACATCTATGTGTGTTTGCAGAGAACACCCTGTACAAATTGTGTGTGAGCGTTCACCAACGTTCATGCAGAGTCCATGAAGGTTTATAATCTGTCTACCCACCTCCATATCCCACCCCTGTTCTCCCTCTCCTCCTCGTCTGCAGGTGTACAGCCCCGGAGAGTACGTGTGTAAGAAGGGCGACGTGGGCCACGAGATGTACATCATCAAGGAGGGCAAGCTGGCTGTGGTGGCTGACGACGGGGTCACCCAATTCGCCGTGCTCGGGGAGGGCCAGTTCTTTGGGGAGATCAGCATCCTCAACATCAGAGGTAGCCTAACAATGTAGCCCAGCTACACCACTCACTGAAACTAGAATGTTCATTGTATTGCATGGCTAATATATTTATACATTATATATTTTGTATATTAAAAGCACTCAACACTCCAACTTACAGTACTACCAGTTATTACCTTTTGGGGTAGGTCTTTGAGGGCCAGTGTATAGTTTTCCTGTGACTCTTTGATCTGCAAGGCAACAAATCTGGCAACCGTCGGACAGCAAACATCCGCAGTATCGGCCACTCAGACCTGTTCAGCCTGTCCAAGGAGGACCTGACAGCCACACTAGCGGAGTTCCCTGCAGCCAAGCGCCACCTAGAGGAGAAGGGCCGTCAGATCCTCACCAAGATGGGCATGCTGGAGGAGACTGCTGCTGATGGCACCAAGCAAGAACAGCTGGACGCCAAGGTGTGTGTGTGTGTGGGTTGTAAGGGGGAGGAGAGGGAAAGGGGGGGGTTGTTCACCATACGTTGTGCATTACAAGTGGGTGAATTTGTGTGATTGTGTTTAGCTGAGACAGAGACCATTTTTAAGGAGTGATTCATAATGGAGCAAAGGGTTGGCCAGGGCCCAAGACAGATATAAAGAAAATGTTTGAAATGTTGAAATTGCATTACATGAAAAATAGAAAAAAAAAAAAAACACAAAGCCTTTTGTTATAGTTTTGAGCAACAGTTTGTCTCCTTGTTACATTAACTGTAGACTGTAAATCATTCACAGTCCTTTGCTTTTATTTTTGTACAGCACATTAAACTACCTTTGTGTATGAAATGTATGAAATGCACTACTGTATATAAATAAGCCTGCTATGCCTTGACCTGCCTTGCCTTGCCTTTGGTTCTCACCAGGTAGAGCATCTGGAGCAGACCCTGGAGACCATGCGCACTAAGCTGGCCCGTCTGATGATGGAGCTGGAGTCCAGCGTGCTGAAAATGGAGACACGGGTGGAGCAGCTGGAGCTACAGACCGAGGGCTGGGGTGGGATAGTGGCAGAGGGAGGAGAGGAGCAGCAGGAGGAGGAAGAGGTGGAGGTGGAAGTGGAGGTGGAGGAGGCCAAGAAGGAGGGGTTTAGAATATGGGGAAGATTGTGGAGAAGAGGAGGAGACAGAGAGAGGGAGGGAGGAGATGGGGAAGGGGGAGTGGAGGAGGGGGAGAGAGGAGAGGGAGATGGAGGGGATGATACAGAGGATGGGAAAGAAAAGAAGGATGCAAAACAGGAGGGGACTGGTGGGGAGGAGAAGATGGAGATAGAGAGGGAGGAGAAGGAAGTACAGGGAGAAGAGAATGAGAAGGGTAAAGGAGAGAGAATGGACGAGGGGGAGGTGAACACTCAGACTGAGAGGGAGAAATCAGACGAATGTAAAAATGGAGAAAAGCCATCAGAAAATCAATAATATAGCAATATCATGGGAATGATGCTGTATAACTGGCAACACTGGATCAAATACCCAATAATGACTGAACTTCATAATTTATACAAATACACTATACTATAGTGAACGTGTTGCCTGAAATTAAGGTTTATTCAAGCTTGTATGTGATAATGTGCTTGACAAATGTTTATTTTTCATATAAATGTACATGTTTCAAATAAGTGTAGAATAGAATTTGGTTATGTATGGCCATATGAGACTGAGTTTTAATAGGGGAACTTTTATATTGAAAGAGGAGAAGCTGCTGGTTTAGATAGAGGGACTTTTATGTTGAAGGGGGAGAACGGGTTGAGAGTTTTTATAGAAAGTGTCCGAACGTTATTGCTTGTACCTGAGTTGTGGTCATCAAGTAAAGTTCAGTTAACTGTAGCCTGCCTTAGTTGTTATTGTGTCCCTTGATAAGACTGGAGTTGAGACCGCCGGGCTATTACATTGGGAAACCAAATAACAAGGATACATAAGGATCAGTGTCTGTCCAAATAAAAATAGAAATAATTTTTTATGGTCCAACTTGCGCAGCTTCTACTCACCCACTAGATGGAGTTATATACCCAATTTCAGGACACCTAGAGAAAAGTTATCTTTACGTTCCCACTGATGACAGAACTCGTCTGGATATATTCCTGGACGGTGAGACAGTACCACTGGAAGAAGTACTTGATCACTCTTGCGATGTTTTATGCTAGGAAAACCTGAGTATCCCAGTTAGCGCAACTGGCCACCGGAGCACAAAAAAATGGCCAGATTTCACCGAGGTTTAATAACTCTCGCGGCGCGTCTGTCCCATTATGTCTTCTCTCTGGCGGAACACGGTTAACGCACAAATGTGCGCATGTTGTTTTATTCGTTGATAATTATGTTTGTGAGACGTGGGGTTTGTTATTTTTCCTGGTCTGTTTCATGTTAGCAATTTTATCCGGACAAGAAGTTAGGATAGTCTTCCGGGCTCACTTCAAGTTCTTCTTCTATTAGCCTGCATTACAAGTTAATTATGCATTCTGTATAATTGTTAGGCCTATAGGAGTCGCCTTCTGATGCCTCCCGAGTTGTGTTTAAAAGGACTGTTTTGTTCAAAGGCAAAACAGAATTCATCTTTCCACTATCCATATCTAAGTTCCATCTTTACGCCAAGCAAACCACAGCTCTTAGGAAGGTCATTTACTGTAACAACGTGAGCTTGGGCTCCTTCCAGTACCCTGTGGTGCAGTCAAAGTTTAACAGCCATTAAAACAAAACAAACAACAAAAAAAAGGAGAATGGACCTAAAGTAGGCTGCTGCTGCCAAACTAGTGCAGGACTCCTGCACTAACAGTTTTGGATTTGGTTTTTGATATTTATTTAAGATCAGGGTGAAATTCAGAAAAAAATAGACTTATCCTCATTGCAAACACAATCTCTTTTATTACTTTGGTAGACTGAATGGTTTTATTTTGGATTGCAATGATAAGATGTCTTTTGTTTTGCATTTGAAACAAATAAAATATCTTCCACTGAATAACATGCATAATGAACTTCGCTCATTCTGCTGTGTTGTGCTATGGGCCACATATTTCCATTTGAAATATGCAATATCAATGAACACGTTTGTTGACTGATCTATTAATATATTCTTGCATTATTCTTGCATGCAACAAGTTTGTTGACAAATAACAGGTAAGCACACACATTGAATGAGTAATCAAAGCTTAACTGTTAATTTCAGCAAGCTTGAAATAGCGAACTGATACTGAATTGCACTAGATAATCAAATGGATTATGCATGTCTGAATCATCAAACCATGATATGCATTGTGTGTGAGATAAGAACACATTCTTACCTTATTTACAGGCAATCTTCATATTATTACACTTCATGTTTTGTGGTGATGCAATTTCCAGTAACAGTATCAGTAACAGTAATAATAAATTCTACATTTTAGAGGAACCCCTGGAAAACACCTGGACATTTTCTCACATGAATGATTTGCTTGGGCTGTTCCCCACGATTTGCTTGGGTTGCACTGACCACCGCTTACAGCTAAAGTCTGTTGCAACAATCTTTAATTACCATCTTATTCTTTTGATCACAAAAACGTACCCCACCCCCAGGGTGCTCTTACACACGCCGACACACAGGCACAAAGGTTCAAGGAGAAGCTTCAAGTCTGGGGTCTGTGTCTATTCCTTTAGGCTACACACACAGGCAAAAACGGAATGTTAGCGTCACACAAAGCTCACCTTCACAGCATTTATTTGATCTTGTCAATAAATATGGTGTGTGTGTGCGTGTGTGTGTGTGACCATAGGTGTGCATTTCTGTGTATTCCCAACGTGTAAGTATGGCTGTCTTTGACTGGGTTTTTTTCCTGCATGTGTTACCCCATAATTGCATGATGTGTTCCAGCTCTACTTTCTCCATTTGTCGTGCACATGCATTGGACCTGGAAGCTGAGGTTCACTCTGTTCCTTTCCACAGTCCTCACTCACCTCACTCAGCCCAAAGTTAAAGATTCAAGAGGAGCAGAGGCTGCCTCTGGCACCTGGTCCTTTCCATTCACCACTGCTCACTCAGCCATGACACCACTCTCCTGTCCTGGCCCCTGATCATTCCATATCTGGCAAAAACACCACACACACACACACACACACACACATACAGAAAGAGAGAGAGAGAAAGAGAGAGAGGTAGAGGGGTAGAGAGAGACAGTGGCATGATATTTCAAAAGTTTCCTCTCTAGCTTTGACGGAGAGGAGTGGAGGTTTGCAGTAACAGTGTGTGCTTACGCCTCAGGGGAAAGCTTAAGATGGTTGTTAAGTGTTGAGTGTACACTTGACAAGGAATGAGCCGAACGCACTGACAGCTACCTGTGAGAAAAGAGCTGTTAAGAGAGACAATGCTTGATTCATAGTGTAAATATAATTAAAGAAAAAATTGACGCCTCGGCTGCACACACACACACACACACACACACACATACTGCAGTAGCCTACATAGCACCATCATTAATATCAGATAACATCTAGTCCCCTGACCAAACAAGGTGACCGCTATGTAACCCCTGGCATTGGGTACCAGTGTCAAAACAGGTTAGGCCTATCCACCCTTCAGATTTACATACAAGAGCATAAACCATTAACCACATGAGCAATGGATCGGAACACGACAGGTACGGTATATAAACACTCTTTGCCTTTTCTAAGAAAACGTTTAGCAGATTCTCTGGGGCAGATCTCGCTTCTGAGAAAGGGATCCCAGCAAACACTAGAAATAAGGTAGGCCTAAATCACTTGACTAAATTCCCAGATATGTCAGCTGGGTAGGGCTAATTTGGCAATATTTTTATTAGACCACAATTCAAATTACTAGGCCTACTACTCCAGTTTTTTACAATCTGTCTCCACTTTTAGGATGATAAACTGATAGAAAATGAAGTTAGGCCAACTAAGGTACATTGGCGTGCTATATCTTTAAGTAGGCCAGGTTGCTGCTTTTGTAAGGTTCCTTTAAAAATGCAACATCTAGCCTGATTGAACATTCCATAAGAGATAAATTATCCACGATGGTAGCCATAGTAGCAGTAGTCTGAACCTGAACTTTGAACTAAACTGAAGGTAGGTTAGGCTACTTCGGAATAGCTTTAGTTTTAAAATTAATATCACAGGATATTTCTGTAGCCTACTTCTGCCACTTGGTTAAACACTGACTTATTACTCTTTTTTAACAAGACGGATTAAAAAGGTGCAGGCTATTTAATTCTCTCCACTTTGTCAGCTAACTTTAGCTAACTTAGCGGTTAATGTAATGCTAGCTGATGTTAACTTAAATTTAGCAATAATGTTATAGATACTGTTGTTTAAATGATTTAACCTGGTGTTGCCTAAATTATGTCTTAATCGTGAGCACTAATTGTCTGGCTCAAAAACATTATCTGCCATTACTATGTTGGAGTGTCTCCCATGCTGCGTTGGTAAAGGTTATGGATTGACCAACGTAAAAGAAGTGGACATTGTGCTAACTTCCACAATGAGATTAAACCAATACCAGAAGGCATATGTTTAGCCACTTTTAATGAGCTCACAGAAATTGCTCTTAACTCAAAGATGAGGATTCCCTCCCACTATTACAACCTGAACACAATTATGAAGTGTGGGCCTATTTATCTTTTTATTTTTTTAGCCTGCCTGTCCAGTCTTTCAACTTGTGAGTGGTCTAGGTCATCTTCCTCCTCAACACCATGGATTCTCTACCAGCCAGTAAAGAGCTCGCGGAGAACGCAAAGGCAAAGGGCAACGCCGGTGATCCACTGGTACGCGATGCGTATTCCGCGTCGCACTACCCTATTCATTTCAATGAGAAGCGGTTCCC
>JASCQY010000071.1:2345691-2355931 GCA_030264315.1 Sardinella tawilis
ACAATTTGTGAAAAGTGCAGGGAATGGAAATATAGTACGTTGTTAATGCATTTTACTTTCCTGCAAGTGCTCCCATGATACTGAGGCACTTAGCATTTGGAATTACAGGAACACAAGACAAATTGCGTCCATACACACCCAAACTACCGTCACTTCCCAAAAGTGAACAATTTAACTGAAAATATAAGTGATCTCTCTTCATAACTTTGGCTCAGAGGGATGCAACACAACAACAACAACAACAATAACAAATAAACAGATTTAAATCAGACAGACATTTATTAAAATACACAAGGACATTTTCACAGTGATTCAACAGTCCAATGGCCAAGCATCTATCAGTGTTAATATCCCATCATTTAAATAGCGACATCTATAGCTGTGTTCTCCGGAACTTTCTGGTAATCAACATGCAACAATACAATCAACAATTCAGTGCATTTACAATGATCCATTTAGTTTTCCTACATGTTGCTATTTTGTAGGCTTATCAAGATATGAATCGGAGAGATATTTATCAAAGTATCCAGAAAAGGTTAAGTGGATTTGCTGTATGTTTGATCATATGTGGGGCAGAGAGAAGCCAGATGATCAGTGATGAATCCCCCACTCAAGTCATGTCATGTGACCATCTGCTGTGTGTGGTTAACCCAAGGAGGTTGGGTAAGGGTGGTCAGTTGGATGGGTGAGTTACCATGACTCAGCATAACTTAACGTCATTATTCCCATTATGAGCATTTGGCTGTTGATTTGAAGCACAAAGAAAATACACACACACACACACACACACACACACACACACAAATAAACATGTAAAAACTCAAACAAGCAAACAAATACAGAAAACACCAGCACACATACAAAAACACATACTGTACACACGAGAGACAAGAACACACACTGGGACTAATAGGGTACATACAGTAGGGTAGAAATAAAAAGATACAAGAACACACACCGAGACACATAGATGTGCAGATAGGCAAACACACACACACACACACACACACACACACATACAGGTGCGATAGACGTCAGCACGGTGAAAGTTGCCCCCTCTAAAACTCAAACCCCTGGCATTAATAAATTTTACCCTTATGGTGTCTTTGCTGTCAGAAGGGGGCCTCAGCTGCTCCTCCAAATTGGTCGGAGGCGGTGGATATGAGGTAGCGTGTGTGTGTATGTGTGTGTGTGTGTGTGTGTGTGTGTGTGTCTGTGTTTGCAGAGAGCGCCTGTCTGTTTGTAGGTGTGTACAAGTAAGTGTGTATCTATGTGTTTTTGTGTCTGTTTGTATTTGTGTGTGCGTAAATGTGTGTGTGTGTGTGTGTGTGCACGCACAATATGGGTGATGATAGAAGAGTCTTGTCTGAAGCCCCCCCCCCCATTTTTTCCGTCTCAGCAGAAGCACACACAAACACACACACACACTCACATCCTACTTCAGGTTGCTCTTCAATCAGCACAAGTGCACACACAGGACGTGCCTCATCCCGCCCAATCTGTCTTCTCAGCCCTTATTTGCGCGTCCTGATTGGGCAGACGCCACGTAATGCAGCCGTCAATCACCCGGCTGGCCCCATCTAAGGTTGGGGGTTTGCCGTGAGTTTTCTGCTTACGGCGGAGGTGCCAGCAGGCCGCCTGCTGTGTTTAAGGAGGGGAAGAGGAGAAGTGGGATTGGGTGCGTCGCGTGAGTCAGTGCGCCGGGATTGGGCATTAATCTCCTGTCGTATCTTCACTTTACGAGAGGCAGCGACACCGCTCTCCGCACACACTCGTATCACTTCGTCCTCACTGGCTCTTTGACATCTCTCTCTCTCTCTCTCTCTCTCTTTTTGCCTCTCTGCCCCTCTCACTTTCTTGATCTCTTTCTATATCTCTGTCTATCTTTTTCCAGTTGACTAAGCTTGCAGCATCACATCCATATAAGGGAATGCTTTTTGAGACAGTGGGAGTTTTTTATGTTTGATGTGTTTCAGTGGTGTACAGGTATAAGGTGTAAAAAAAAAATAAATATAAAAAATTAGACCATGCTTTTGGAAAGGAGTATTAATCATTTCTTTGTCTCTTTATCTTTCTATCTCTATCTTCGACTCAGACATGTCCCATCTTTACATACTTACACCTGTACACACACAAATAAACACACACACACACACACACACACACACACACATACAAAGATATCCAGAGAGTGGCTATATTATTTGGCTGGTAGCCTATTAAAATGAAAGTGGTTGTTGGCACCCTGTTTTTACGAGGTGGCGAGGAAGGGAGCTGACATTTTCTTTTCTCTTTACAGCCTCTGTGTCAGCGCTCACATCCTCTCCTTCACTTTTACAATGACGGGACCCATCAGTGTCCACCGGCCACTTCACACTGCTCCAAGGCTACTATACGCTCTCCATGCATCCATCTTTCCGTCCTCTTGTCTCTCTCTCTCTCTCTCTCTCTCTCTCTGTTTACATAGAACATAAACAACAACAAACCCATATACATCACCAATGACAGACTGCTCCATGGCTACTCGACACTCTTTCTTCATCTATCCCCTCTACCCTTTTCTTTCTCATTCTCTCCATCTCACTTTTGCCGTCTCTCTCTTTCATTCTCTCTCTGTCTCTCCCTCTCTTTCGCCCTCCGTCTCTCTCTCTCTCTCTCTGGAGTCGTATACTGGACACAGTTTTACATAGTGCATAAACAACAGCTTACCACCCTATACATCCCCAATGACTTCACACTGAGGGACAGTTGGTGAGATTTATAACTGAGGCCAAAGCAGGATTGACCACAATCCTGGCTGCTAAAATGATAAATTGTCCTGTCATGACTTTTAAGGGATTAAGCTTTTATTTGTTTTGCGTGTTCATTTGACTGCGTCCAACTAAGGGAGTGAGATAGTGTGTAGTAGTGTGCATTAGCCCTGTCTTTCTGGCCATGTATCGGCGGCAGTTGCTTAACCAAAAAGTCACCCTAGTGACTTGTGTAGTGCTGCGGATGACATGAATTCTATTCGCTGTCAGTCACACACAGATCTCTATTAATTTCACATCTGTTTCTGACGTGACCCTTTCTCCTACCAGGCTTGCTGGAGATGACTTGTGTGATCTTGCATGTGTCAATGAGAAGTCAATGTGAAATAGATCAATAAGTCAATTGGTGTGGCTCGATGTACGTATGTCACTGACAGAGGTTGAAATGGCAACGTCTTCATCAGTCTGTGACAGAGGCAAAGTGTTGATCATAGCTTGACACCCACACAAGTACACACACACACACACACTACAGTTTCAAACAATTTTATGTATATGTATGTGTATGTTATGTATTTATTACAGCCGGAGTGAATAATAACAACAACAACAACAACAACAACAACAACAACAATAATAATAATAATAATAATAATAATAATAATAATAATAATAATAATAATAATAATAATAATAATAATAAGTTATATTTTTAAAAAATTCGATGCCGTTTTGACAGCTGTGTCACAGTGGTAACAGATCCTCATTAAAGTTCAGTCTCCCTCCTCCCTAAAAAAAAGGCCTTGGAAAAACAGAGCTCTCCTCCGGGGTCCGTGTCCGTCACTCTGATGCGGATCGACTCACACGATTGGTGCGGATAAACACGGGGGCAGGGAAAGAGATGGATAGTAGAACGGAGGGAGGGAGAAAGTGAGAGAGGGATGGGAGGAGAGGGGAGGGGAGGGGAGGGGAGGACAAGAGAGGTGGGCAGGGTTGAAAGAAAAGGCAGACAATACGAGTCGTGCTTTCCGTCACACCGGGAACCCTTTATTAGGGACCTCGTCGAAGTCTTATCATCCAAAGCATCAGCGCAAGAGCACGGAGACGCAGGGTGGGTGCTTGACAAGCCAGAAGCGCGCGTGGCGACACACAGTTCAATCCGTTCTGTCTTTTCGGAGAATGGCTAGGCGCGTGCCGTCTGACTCAGCTCAGTCTTATCGGTGAAATATTTTCATAATCCGTCCGGGCACGCGAGGAAACACTGCACTTTCACCTCTCTTCAGGCGGGCCTATCCACGAGACCGTGTCCATTGTTCCCGGGGTGAGGGTCAAGAGGCGTCATTGCTACAAGATCCTTATCTACCTCATCAGAGGCTCGCAGTTCTGTCGCCGTTTATCCACGGACGTATAATCTGAGGATTTAAGGACAGTGACTGTGTAAATGTCAGCTACGAAATCATGAATATTCAAGACGCGAAAAACAGCAAACACCAGTGCCGTGAGTAGACAGACGTTTTAGTTGTTTTAAGAGTGAGTAACGCTGTTGAGATCTGTTGGGATATTATTAGGGAGAAAAACAAACAGTATGAAGCAAGCTGGACTGGACTGAAATATTGCAAGTACGTGAAATTAGGGAAGCAATAGGATTTGTTCCTCTGCAGAGTTCAACTGAGAGTGAGTCTTTGGAGAGAGTCGGACCAAGTTGAGCATCACAAAAGGTGAGTCCTACACTTGCACCTGAGCATCCACAAAGACCTAAAGTAGGCTATGTAATGCCTAATGTACCTTTACTCTTGCCTGTTAATGTGCGATACATGCTAGGCTATTTGATGCAAAATAGATAGATTAATTTAAGCGACATTTAATTGTGTAGCCTACCAGTGCTTATTTTCTTCATCTGGGCTGGCAAAAAAACGACTTTCCAAAATTCTGATAAGAGTTTAAATACTAATCGGGAGGGTCTGTCGCCCGTTTTGAGAAACTCCTCGCAACAGATTGACGTTCACACGTTTGCCTGTCATGTGGAGCGTGCGTGTTTTCCCTATTCAGAAGGCTTGGTCTCGCACGACAGATGGTCGGCTATGAATCTGCACTTCCATCGCTGTACAAATATATTCAAGTGACTTCATTAAGTCGCTTAAATCTGGCAGTTTTCGTTGTCAGCTCACTGCCTTGTATGACAAAGTGCCAAATAAAAAAAATCACTTTTGTAGACCTTTTTCGAATGACATATCCCTAAAATCCAAGGGATATGAACACTTTAATAAATATTTACAGGGAGGGTTGACATTAAATGTGATTTCTCTCATAAATGTTGAATGGTAAGTGGAACATATGAACATGTGTGTCTACATTTAGGGGGTTGACATTATTGTATTTATAATAAAATATTGATGAAGCCTTTCAGGCAGCCTCATAAATGACTTTAATTAGATGACAAGGTATAAGCCACCACTAATTGCTGAGTAAGCACTTCTAGTCAAACTTGTCTGTATAGCACATCCTTGGTATCATATGGAAAATGCGTTAAAGGCTATTTTGGTCCGCCTAAAAGAATATAAGCTGTGAGTGCCTGAGTGAGTGAAGAGAGAGAGAGAGAGAGAGAGAGAGAGATAGAGAGAGAGAGAGAGAGAGAGAGAGAGAGAGAGTTTGCCTCAGGCGAAACATGTTGTCTCTTGCCATGCCCCAAGTGTATGTGAACAATCCTCTCACCCTTCTTCTTTCCCATTTTCTCTTGGGGCGCAGGTGTACCACATCAATCTATTCGGCTCTAGCCCCACGAACACGCTGAAAATGATGCTGAGTCCAGATCAATCCGACTCGGATCTTCCATGGGGACAGCCCGACCCGGAGACCGTTTTAAATGTCATCAAAGTCGAATGTATGCCTAACGAGCCTACCGAAGGAGACAGCAAATCCCGTTCTTTGCCAGATCCACCTTTGACGCGCGAGGAGAAAAGACGGCGGCGACGTGCCACGGCCAAGTATCGGTCCGCACACGCTACAAGAGAGCGGATTCGGGTGGAAGCATTTAACGTGGCCTTCGCCGAGTTGAGGAAACTTTTGCCTACTCTCCCACCCGACAAGAAGCTCTCCAAGATCGAAATCCTGCGCCTAGCAATCTGCTACATCTCTTACTTGAACCACGTGTTGGACGTGTAAAAGCAGGAGAAAATCAGAGACTTTCAAAGACGTGAACATTTGATATGAGAAACATCATCAGTACACCCACCAACACCTGACAACATTACACAGACACAAATATATGCGCGCGTTTGGAACTGGAGCAACCAGTGGAAACAGTACATTTCCAGACGAAACTAAACTCTAGTTTATCACTATTATTTAGGCCTATGTGTTCTGGGCTGATGCCGACCACAAGGGAAGCTGTTGGAGGGTCGCAAGACCTGTAGCCTTGCAGCGAACCCTAGGGCAGCGGTCTGCGTGAATGAGTGGAGCGCAATAACAAGAGAGTCTTGTGCCTGGAGACAAATGTGTGTGGGTTTCCTAGACAATACTGTTCACTCCAAAGTCCCACGGGGCTTAAGAATCTCCGTGTGCCGGCACTGGCTCAGAGACACATGGAAACAACAAGGAACCCTAGACCCCCTTGTTTTTATCCTTACTGAAAACAGGACAATGAACTGTCCATTAAAATGAAAACGGAAAACATAAGAGAAAGAAAGAGAGAGGGAAAAAATTAAACAACGTTCTAAGTGCCACCTATTATGAAATAATGACCTTAACCGTGGTTTTGATTTATTTATGATGTATGGATTAGCCTTTTATGTTGATAAATAATTTATGTTTATGTTAGAAACGTGTCCTTTTCAACCTGTCAGGTATTTGCGTCTAGCCTACAAAAGATTATATTTATTAATGTATTATTATTTATTTGGTTATTTATTTATTTATTAGACTGTGGTATGTGGACAACGGAAGTGATGTTGTTGCTCTTCAATTGCACTTTTCAGTGATGTTTTGTCAATTGTAGGCTTAATTGTTGTGAGACAACGAGCAGTTCGTTATTGTGAATATTTTTTTATTTCTGATCATATCCATGAAAACGAGAAGCACTTCTCACTGGGTGAACCCCATTGATATTCTGTATGTGTTCATGAGATGGTAAAATAACTTGGATAATCTGTGGCCTACAATTAATCACGTCGTTAATATAAGCAAATGTTTCCGTGCAGGTATGACATAGGGATTATTTCATTATATTGATGTTTTTTGTTTTCTTCCAGATAAGAGAAAATTTGAAGGGAATGCAATAAACCATTCAAAAGGCTATAGAGTTCTAAGAGACACCAACTCTGCTGCGACCAAAAAATTGATTTCAAAGTAGATTATTTTTATTGACATGTGATTCCTAGAAATCGTTTATTTATTTACGTGTCTGTTGTGAACCTCTTACGTCACTAATTTTATAGAGAAAAAAAACAAACATCATATCTGCTATCCAAAGATCTCCTGTTTTTCAGGGTTTTTGTTCGTGTCCTTTTGTAGTGGGTTAGCTATTACAAACATGGTTTGTAACAAACACAGTTTTCATATCTTTCTGGTGGATTGTTAAAAAAATAAATATCTAAAAACATGAAATATGTTCATTTTCTGCATAACCTACATCCACACTCGTCATCGGTTGTAATAGCAATGTCAAAAACATTTATCACAGGAAGAAAGAGGATGACAGTGAATAAATGTCCCTGCATGTAATCAAATCTCAAACATTTACAAAAAAGCTCACTGCACGATACGTATAAGAAGTTCGGTGAGGCATCCATGCTTTTAGGCCAACTTAAGATCATTGCGTTATCCAAATTAACTGTCAGTCTAATTTACTAAACAGACATATATCTCCATTAGGGCGTCAAACAGCAGAGTAATGCTGGTTTCTGCACCACCATAATCGCAGTCATCATCGCTCAACGCCACAGCATTAGCAGCTTGACTGGATATGCCAGGGTGATTACTGATTGTCTGTACAACCACACGGGCACGTTCTCTTTAGGAGGCCCAAGGTAACGCGAAATGCCAAAAAGCTCATGGTCATTACAATCGGGCATCGCATCCAGAGGGGAGGCGGCGTGGCTGTGGTCAGCCTGCCGGCGAGGGAAAACCTGTCTCCGGGCGTGCGTTTGCAGCTCCGTTCCGCTCCCGGCATAAAGGCGCACCCTCCCCAGAGAGGGGGCAGGTGTTCCTCCAGACGAGCCAAGACAACCAAATTACGGTCCGTCTGGTGCCTCCCGTGGGAGAGAGTGAGAGTGAGTGAGAGAGCGAGGGAGGGAGAGAGAGAGAGAGAGAGAGAGAGAGAGAGAGAGGTTTATGAGAGTAGCCTATGAGTAGGCTACCAAATAAATATAATATAAAATTATAAATGAAAAAATAACATTTTAGGCTACATGCCCAATTCAGGGGGTATGTGGTGTTTTGGTAAAAAGATCAACATTGGTCAAAGTTACAGGCGACATTGCAGCCTTATTGAAAATAAAACGGCTTGTAGGATAGAAAAAACAGCTACATGTTGGCAATGTTTTTTTTTTTTTTTAAGTAGGCCTATGGACTACCCATGGTGCTGGAAGTTTATAGAAGCGAACTACTCTCTCATGTCATATAGGCCTACCATAACCTATAGCCTAGCCTTCAGCCTTATTAGTTGACCCGAAGAATATGTAGTCTAAAAGAGAAAAAAAATGTTCAATAAAATCAGAAGAGTGTGGGGTTCTGAGTACGAACTTTCGGTTTGGGTACAGCATTTAATATTTGGGTGTGAAAGCCACTCTCAAACATTTATAAAAGAACAGCGCAACTCAAATTAACCACGTGCAATGTTTTTTTAAAAAGCAAAAAATGCGAACCATGGACAGTTTTGAACACATTTTTAGCACTAAATTGCATCTATTCTTTACCCTGTCTTTGCTCTGGGAAATATTTTACCCCTTAATTTCACCATGACAGGTATAAAGAAATTAAGCCAGCCTGTTGATCACTCTAGAAATAGTCGAAGATAGCCTACTCAAGATACTGCTCTTTACAAACTCCCTGGAAGTTGAATTGTTTATAATTGGCAGAGAAAACTTTTGCATTTAATCAGGTTATGACAAGTTCGCGGAATATTAATGTACAGCGAAGGTGTGGTACAACTTGTGTAATGTAACACAATGCAATCAATTTACAGAGAAAGCGTAATCTGATAATTAAGAATGAATAAATAGCCTATCTCCCTTTCAAGATTCAGTTGTTTAGGCTGTGACAATGTTTGAAGCAGCCTGTAGGCCTAAGCTACAGAATTGCAAGCCTCACAGTGTTATTAACAATTATTTTGTATTCTATTTATTCTATTCTATAAATAACTTGTTTAAAACGAAGATAGCCTAAACAAAATGCGCCCTGCTACTTCATCTGTACGCGGCTAAACTGACCTGTCGAGTTTTTTTTCTATGCCTATTAATAAGCGGAACATTAGCTAGGCTGCATAAATAAATTGCATGTTTTTGGCAACTTTTAGAGTTGGCGTTTTAGACTATTAAAAAAAGTACTTCTAGCCTGTAAACGTGATTAGCCTGATCAACAGGATGTTTTCACACACATAGGCTATCCACAGGAACAAAAATAAGAGAGACTTTGAATGAAATTAAAAGACAAAGAAAATAAGCAGTCGAAAGAGGGAAAGAAGAAAATTAAGTCAGCATTGCTGACACCACGCTTTTTCCAAAAAGGTTTCCATGGTTTGTGCTATGTATGTCAGTGTGTGAGAAAGCGCCATATTGCCCGTGTGTGTCCTAAGGATTATGTAATGGCTCTGAGCCCTTCTGAGATACCATATGTCAGCCTGTCTGTCAAGCAGCCAGCCTTATTCTATTAGCAGTAACCACTGATTTGCTGAACGCTCAGGTAGTGGATGTGGTTAGACGCAACCTCCGTCTGTTCCGGCCAATCTGGGCCAGGTCTGTCTTTTATTCAGCCTGTGTTTTTATGCCAACATAGGCCTCTTGCTTGGGTCCGTCACAATAAACACATTACCATATGTTCATCGGTCTATGGGAACAAAGCAATTCCCTGCAACTATAGTGCCTGTGAATCACAACCTTTCTTTTTGCTGTTTTTTCTCCATTATTAGAATTAAAGCGGTTTTCAAAGTGCCTGCATCCACTTCTGTTCTACTTCGCCGTATGGCTTCTACCTCCATCTCTTTCTGCCCGTGCTGAGAGCTGCGCTTGTGAAGTGCCCGCTATTCCTTGCAAGCCTCAATGTGACACAAAAGGCTGGATCCATGTGTTGAAATGCAGCCGCGAGGAGGCAGCGCATTATTCCCGCCCACTTCACCAGCAGGGTCCCCGGGCTCGAGCCGGCCTCGCGGCCCTTTTGTCTGCAGACAGATGGAAATGGGCCGAGGAGGGACAGAGGAGCGAAAAGGAGAGAGAGAGAGAGAGAGAGAGAGAGAGAGAGAGAGAGAGAGAGAGAGAGAGAGAGAGAGAGAGAGAGAG
>JASCQY010000071.1:2402486-2414322 GCA_030264315.1 Sardinella tawilis
ACACACACACACACACACACACACACACACACACATTAACACACACACACACACACACACACACACACACACACACATTAACACACACAATCTGTCATCTCATCAAAGTCTCTAATGTATCTCATCATGCAGTTCTGCAGTTCTGCAAAGTTAAAGTGCTTCCTTGTCATTTTACTCTCCCTCCCCCCCCTCTTTCTCTCTCTCTCTCTCTCTCTGTGGCAAACTCATTTGTTTCTCAACCCTCCTTCCATCCCTCTTTACCTCTTTCTGCTCACACTCTTTTCTCTCTTAATAGGAGTGCTGTCAGAGCCATCTCTCTCTCTCTCTCTCTCTCTCTCTCTCTCTCTCCCTTCATCGTTCTCTTTTGTGCCTGGCTTTTTACAGCTCTGTTTTGTTGCACTGAAGCATTAATGGGCATCTGAGTTTGAGGGGAGCAACAGAAAGTGAGAGATGGACAAAAAGTAGACACACACACACACACACACAAACACACACATTCAGATACACATGTAGACGCTCACAGTGAGGGATGTAGGCAAGCAGACACACGCAGACACACACACACACACACACACACACACTGCATACTTCTTTTGAAAATGTTTTATTGCAGTGTTTTTTAAGGTTCTGTTTATCATAGTGAGAAGAACTAGAACTTTCTTAATTTCCCCCGTAGCCTTGGCTCTGGTGTTTTTCTCTGCACCCTTATGCTCTCTTTTTCATGCATATCCACCAGATTACTCATGTCTGTCTCTCTCTCTCTCTTTCTCTCTCTCTCTTTCCCCACATTCGTCATCTTGCTCTCTCTCCCTCTCTCCCCTCTCTCTCTATCACCCTCCCCTTCTTCATCCCTCGGTTCTTTTTCTTACTCAGACTCTCATGCACACACATACTCATGTGTCTCTATTTACCTTTCTCTCTCTTTCTCTCTCTCCCTCTCTCACTCCCTCCCTCCCTCCCACCCCTCTCTCACTCTCTCTTTCTCTTTCACACACAGCACAGACATACTGTATAGTCTCAGTCCCCTATTGCTGGGCTAAAGTGATTGAAGATTAGGGAGACTAGCAATCCCCAGGAGCGCCTTTGGGCACTGGGCTCACTGCCTGAGCACAATAAGGACCTCTGAGGTTCCTATGTGTGTGCCTGCGCAAAAATAAATAAATAACTATCAAAATGAAATAATTATCTGAGAGTTGCAAGGCTGAGGAACCATCTGTTCTTGTGAGCTCTCCCTCGTTTGAGTTTATTCAGAACAAGCGCCAGGGGGGCACAGCTATTTCAATACCAGGAGTACTATTAATTACATTATCATATTTCTTCAGCGTCAGCTAGAGAGAGATGGCACTTTGAATGGGTAAAAATGATCTGAAGAGAACAGAAGGGTTGTGCGTTCTTATGTGTGTAGAGGGGGTCCTTCAGGCGGCTGTCAGACAGCTGTGACAAACCCCGACAGCCTTTAGTTGGTGGCGGTGCCTTGCCCGAGTGGAGCTCCGAAGTCGCCTGATCCTGGAAGAACAAGAGCCGCTGTGAGGAATGTGGCTCTGAAAACAAGCACGCTTCCTTCTCCAAACACATGTCAGCCATTAACCCAGGCCCGTGGGGAGACACAACCCCCACTGAGAGAGAGCCCAAGCCTGGAGAGAGGAGGGGAGAGACCTGGGCCCTGCCTGGACCCACACCACCAGACATGCTGGATCTCAGCCCAGAGCACAGAGAGGGAGGGAGGGAGATGGAGAGAGAGAGAGGGGGGGGGGGGTAATGAGTAAGGAAGAAGGGAACAGAGAGGGGAAAGAGTGGAAAGTGGAAGATAGAGGGAGAGAGAGATCATGTAGAAATAGAGAGAGGGACAAATAGACAGAAAAGGAAGAAAGGAGAGAAGCAAAGATAGAGAGAAAGGTGAACGAGAGAAAGAGAAGCGGAGACGTAGACAGAGAGGGTGGAGGGGAAACGATAAAGCGCCAAAAGAGAGAGGGAGAGAGAACAAAAAGGAGACGCAGATTAAGAAGGGGGGGAAGAAAGGCAGCAGGAAAGTAGAACAATAGAAGACAGATAAAGAGAGGGAGAAGAATGAACTTCAGTGCAGGGTCAAAAAACAGTACAGAAAGGTGGCATGAAGCAAAGATTGGAAGATAGTGACAGAGAGAGTCCATGAGAGAAAGAGAGAGGGAGAAAATGGTGAGTAGGGGATAATAAGAGAGAGAGAGAGAGAGAAAGAGCGAGAGAGACAGAGAGTCTACTGGTCCCAAGCTCATGACATGGAATGACGAGTGGAATGTGAATGCGCAGAGCAGACGTCTGTTTGTGAAGATGGATGGATGCAGTTAGGTGCACGGACATTGCAAAGAAAAGAGAGAGAGAGAGAGAGAGAGAGAGAGAGAGAGAGAGATGGGGAGAGAGATCAGAAATAGACCTACAGTGGTGGGGAGAGTTGATTAAAGAAGAAATGAGGACTGACACAGGGGAGAAAGGGATGCCAGAGAACAGCAGAGAGAGAGAGAGAGAGAGAGGAGAGAAGGAGCCAGGACAAAAGAAAAGATACAGTGATGGCGAGGGAAGAGAGCAGGAAACGATGAGCTAAACACAGAGGGGGGGGGGGGCAGTGGAAAAAAGAGGGCAAATGATAGAAGGAGGGAGGGAAAGGCAGATAAAAAGAGAGAGAGAGAAAGAAAGAGAGGCTTTCACGGCTCTCTGCCCTGACTGCTTGGTCTGGCCCTCTTCCACTGAACCTCTGGCAGGAACTCTTACCAGGCCTCTGTGTGTGTGTGTGTGTGTGTGTGTGTGTGTGTTTGGGAGAGCGAGTGTGTTTGTGTCTGTGGTGCAGTTTGTGTGCACATGTGCTTTTGTGTGTGCATGCGCGTGTGTGCGTTAGGGGACGTTGTTAACAAGGCAGCAGCAAGGGTCCCCCAGCACCCCATGTAGTGTATACTTGCAGAGTTATTTATAACCAATGCCTCTCCTCTCCTTTCCTCTCCTCTCCTCTCCTTTCCTCTCCTCTTCCCTCCTTTCCTCTCCTCTTCTCTTCTCTCCCTTCCTTTCCTCTCCTCATTTCTCCTTTCCCTCTCCTCTCGCCTCTCTTTCATTCCTTCCTCTCCTCATCTGTTCTCTCCTCCCCTTTACTCACTTGTCCTTTCTTTTCCTTATCAAATTTCTCTTCTCTTCTCCTCTACTTTCTTCTTCCCTCCTCTCTTCTTCTCTCCTAATCTCTCCTCTCTTTTCCTCTCCTCATCTCTCCTCCTCCCCTCTCCTCATCTCTCCTCTCTTTTCCTCTCCTCTCCTCTCTTCATCTCCAGCAGGCTGAGTCTCACGCCTGAGATGTAAACACAGATAGAGATAAGCTCTGTAGCCCACAGTGCTCTCCCCTCGCCCAGATAGGCTACACCCAGATAACACAGTATCCCTGCTATCTCCCATCTCAGATAAACAGCATCCATGCATCACAGTCTTTTTACAGCCGTTTGCTCTTCGTCTGTGTGTTTACTTGAGGATGCTGCTACAGTCTGTGTGGGGAGAAGAAGGCCCTTTTAGAAAGAAATTTGTGTGTGTGTGTGTTTGTGTGTGTAGTGTGTACGTGTATACAGTAGTGTATAGTATGTCTGTGCATGGTTTCTCCAGTCTATGTGGGAGAAGGAGGCCCTTTTAGAAAGTGATGTGTGTGTGTGTGTGTGTGTGTGTGTGTGAGTGTGTGTCTCCACGAGAGCTCAATGGGCAAAGTGAGGTCTTTTGCCCCCTCAGCCACCCTGTCAGATGCCCCTGGGGTCCCTCCTGAGGCTGGTGCCTTTCAGGCAGAAAGGAGAGGCCCTTAACACCCCTCCACACACCACACACACACAGACACACAGACTGGGTCTGCTATTCTGTGGCAGCAGGCGTATTTGAAGAGCCAACGGCTCTCTCCTTATTGACACGTATTCATCCGCTCCTGTCCCTTTGTGCTCCTTCTATTCACACCAAAATGAAAGAGGTCTGAAACTCTACAAGAGAAGGACGGAGGGAAAGAGATAGAAAAATAAAGAAGGGAATAGGCAGGGGAGGGAAAGAAACAAAGAAAGAAAGGATGAAAGAGTGTAAAAGGAGCGGTGGGGGACTTTGGAATGTGAGGCGTTAAAACCAGGATGAGATCACACTGTAACGGAGTCCTGTTCAGCACGGAGTAGAGTGATAGAACAGAAAAGAAAGAGACGGATAGAGGCAAGGAGGGAGGGAGGGACGGTACAAAAGAGAGAAAGAGAGAGTGAGGAGGGATAATCTCCAGCAGAAATTCCTCCTCTGTCCCTTGTTCGTGTCCGAATTCCCAACCGTCGATCTGCTCCCTGATAATGTCGGTAGGCGGAAAAACGCTCATAGTGTTTTCATGAGTGTGCTTGAGTGTGTCTGGGTCTGAAAGGCGGACCACCGGAGATGAGAGTTTATCCCGCCAACATCTCACACACACACACACACACACCCTCTTGCCCACGGATCACCATGGATGGATGGTATGGATCTAAGGACTAATGGCCAGTGTCCCATACATTATGTTGATTAAACCAAGTCCTGTCTGGAAAGCATCACTGAAAAGTTTCACTGAAAATATCCATCAAAAAATGGCAAAATAACCTCATGTGAAACTGTTGGCGCTAACGCTGTATTAGCATCTGCCATTAGCTAATTGGTTGTTATCACTGTTGGTGCTGGAGCTGGTACACTCCCTTATTTTGCCTGTTCCGGAGTGGTTGTTCACAGTGGGAAACCGGTTCCAAGCAGCTAGTCTCAGGCCGTCCTTCTGACCCACATACTGCAGTGATTCTCCGGCACGAGACGTTTTCCTGGCCTGGCTTGGCTCTCCATGGAGCAGTCAGGGAATGTAATTGATAGGAATTTGCTCCCTCCCTCTATCTTTCCCCCTTCTCCCACTCTCCTTCTCTTTCTCTCTCTCTCTCTCTGTCTCTCTCTCCCTCTCCCTCCCTCTCTGAATGAGAAACACATGTGGCTTGGCCGTGTAGAGGAAACAGCCTTTGAGGAAAGGAGAGATTTATGTGTTTGTGCTCTCCGCTGCATCATTCGTTGCAACTAATGTCAGGACTTTGCAGCCAGTGAGGCATTGTTTTCGAGAGGGCGCTGAGAATAAGGAAAAATAGTGGGAAAGAATAGCCGAAAGGCTGAACAAAGAATGAAAAGAAGAAGAAAAAGAAAAAAAAGCAAATGAAAAGATGAGGAAAAGTAAGAAAAATAGAGGGAGAAACCCAAGACATGATGTCATGCCTGCCAGCTGCAAAACACACAGACCTGGTTCTCATTTTGGATGACATCACCTCAGCACAAGACTGCGCACACATACACACATACAGTAGACTCACACACACACACACACACACACACACACACACAAACACCCTATTATTCTCAGCTACACCTGGCCTTAAAGACACGTTCAATGCTTTTACAGCCCGTCATTAAACAAATGAAAAGGGGTCTGGGGGCCATAGGCTCGGTTGAGGAATCCTAACCAACAATCACCCCTCCCCACTCCCATCCCACCGCACCTCACCACACCCATCCGCCTCGTTCCATTAGATGGATGGCGAGTCTCCTCTCGTCCAAAACGCAAATGGTTCCCACAGGAACGAGATGCTCATGGCGTTCCAGCTCCAGTCTCTGTAAATGCCATGGCTCCTTCTGGGACCAGTGATTCATCCTCATCTGAATGCAATTAGCCCAAGTCCAGCACAATGGTGGAGGCTTCTTGCATTGTTGTTGTTGAATCCCTAAAAGAATGCGCTGTCATTTTCTCGCCCATCAGGGTCGCTAATAAATGCATTATGACATCACAGTGCGAGCTGTGATAAGGGTTCTATAAATGCCGTGGTAACGGTAAACACGGTGAATGGAGTGACTCAGCAGGCATGTAATTTGATTCCGTCCTGTGTGACAGGCTAGCAAATGTGCAAGTAATGGTGTCTGGTGGTTTTGATTAAATGGCTGTTACAATGTTGCAGCCAAATTCAGTCACGCTCAAGAATGCAATGTGGTGAACACAGCATATCTGCGCACACATGCATGCACAGACACACACACACACACACACACACACACACACACACACACACACACGCACACAGGGTCTTACTCGCCCCACTTCCTCTGACCTACCTTGCACCTTATCCGCTTGCACTCATACCGGAGTGTCCTTTGGTTGTTTGCCCAGTGTGTATTTCTCTGCGTGTATGTGTGTGTGTGAGAGAGTGTGTGCGTGTGAATGAGTGTGTGTGTGTGTGTGTGTGTGTGTGTGTGTGTGTGTTCCTATTATCAGAGAGGTGACACCAGCTCCCCTGTGGAAGTCCAGATAGCGCAGGGTCAGCAGAAGAGCCAGGCCACCTCAAACACACCCATCTGTCTGTCAGAGTCACAATCACTGTGGCTCATGTACACACACACACACACACACACATACATACACACTCATATACTGACACACTAGTCACAGACACATAGAGATAGGCTTGGGCATAGATGCCTTGTCATACACACACACACACACACACACACACAAGCAAAACAAAACTGAAACACGGTTTCCCCCATCAGTTAGCGTTGGCGGCCGTTTCACTATTTGCTGTACTGTACCAAACTCCCTCGTTCTCATACTTACCAACAGCACTCGGCAACAACAACAGGACTATTGATTGTTACACACCTTTCTCTGTTAACTACACTGGAGTGCAGAAGGCACTCTGTCATGACTGGGGAAAAAAAACTTTTTAATGCTCTTAGAATCTTCTGATGGATAGAGCTCCTCAGGACAATTCCGGAACTCTTTTGACTCACAGCTTTTTCAAAGTTTACACCCCAAAGGAACCCCTCCTCAGTTGATTACAGCACTCTTTTTTGCCAAGGAAAGCAGTCTTTTTGTGAGGAAGGAGGCCAAACTATATTTCAAAGAGCCAATGAAGCGCCCATAGGGGTAAGATAAGTGTAGCGCATCCATCTAAGTGTGTATGAAAATGGCTGTTCTTTCAAGCAGGCCCATTTGCCTCAGTCACTCAGCCCTGGGTTTTGCCTCCAGAAAAGTCAGCAAGGCTCCAAACAAAAAGCTCTATTCATCACAGCTTGGGTGGAGCTCAGCAGAGAGCTATGGTGCCTCTGTCCTCTTGACTTCTCTACTAGTCTCCGTCCTACGTCCTTCTTCTTTGTCTTTGTCCTCTTCCTCCTCCTCCTCTCCTTTTTCTTCATCTTCTTCGTTGTCGTCTTCATCCTCTTTGTCTTTTTTGTCCTCTCAGCTCTGTGCACTGCTCAAGGATGAGTGAAGGTCTCTCAGCATTCAGCCTTGCATCTTGTGATGTAATTCAAAATGTTTTGAGGAAAAAAGCAATGACTAGAACAGATTGTTCATTGGTATTTTTTTTTTTTTTTTTACAAGACACACTCCTGCAAAGACAAATAATAGATGTGCTTGCTCGGAGAGCTTGATCGCTGCATTTTTTATCTTTTTTTTTTCAAAATAATATGTAAAATGATTTTGGTTGTCTTTTGAGTTTTCTCCTTTTCTTTTGATAGACTCATCACTTTTGTGTGACTGTGGGTTTATTTGGGGTCCCAGAATGCATGTGTGCGTGTCTGTGTGCGTGTGTGTGTGTGTGTGTGTGTATTCTCCCCTTGCTGATAGCAAGAGAGGAATGGGAGGAGCACGCAATCTCTATTCCTTCCATTATTAACGTGCACTCTTTTAATTAAACCCTCAATATTCCACTGAAACCGTAGGGGGAGCATTCAAGATTCATGGGGTGTGCTCATGAGCATATGCATTTGCACCTCCGCTCTCGTTCTCTCGTTCACTCGTTTTCACTCTCATTCATTGCCTCTCTCTTGCATTCTTTTCCTCCTTCTATCCATCACAGTCTTTCTTTTGCTCTCTCTCTCTCTCTCTCTCTCTCTGACCCTCTAGCTTCTCTCTCTACCTCACTCTTCTTTTCTGTCTTCCTCCTTTCTAGTCCCACTCTCTTTCACCCTCTCTCTCTCTCTCTCTCTCTCTCTCTCTCTCAATCCTTCTCTTCTCTCTCTTTGGAGGCAGCACTCTCAGCTTCATCACTGCCACATCACCCCTCAAGCTCCCTTTATGTCCTGATCTCTCCCTCTTTCTCTCTCTCTTTCTCTCTCTCTCTCTCTCTTTCTCTCTTTTTCTCCCTTTCTCTCCCTTGCTTTTTCCTCTCCCCTTTCTTGCTATCCCTTCTGTCGCTCATTTCAATCTTTTTATCTCTCTGCATCTACTGTATGTATCAACTTTCTCCATCTCCCCATCCCTCTCCATCTCTCTTTTTTTTTGGAGCTACACTCAATCCCTCCTTCTCCCTCATCAACCCCCGAGGCAAGCAGAGGCTCGCTGTGCTGCACTGCACTTTGCCGTGCTGTCCGTGCTCGGCTTGCCTGGCCCAGGGAGAGGTCTGTGCTCGGACCATTACACTGAGTCCAGCCCCCCACCCCCCACCCCCGTTATGCTGCCTGCCCGGCCTCCCCAAACTGACATCGCCATGGCAATGGAAGGTGATTGTGTTTGACAGAGCCCTGGGCAGAACAAATGGGCAGAGAGCGAGACAAGGAACACTCCCCAGGAACCCTCTCTATTCTCTCTTCCATCTCTTTCTCTCTCTCTATCATATATTTCTCTTTGCCTCTTTTACTCCTTTTTTCCATCTCCTCATATTTTTTATACTTTCTGTGCGAAACTATTTTAATGAAATAAGAGAGTGTGACTGTATGATTGTGTTCATATCAGTCTCTTTGTCTTTCCATATATGTATGTCTGTGTGTGTGTGTGTGTGTGTGTGTGAACATCCACTAACATTCCTGTAGTGTGTGTGTGTGTGTGTGTGTGTGTGTGTGTGTGTGTGTTCTCTCATGCTGGTCAGTATGTGTGCTAAGCTGTGGGGTTTTGTCTAGACAGGCTCAGTTGGCCTGCATTCCAGAACAGAGGGGAGACTGGCCCACCCTCTGCCCCCTGACAGACACCCCCCATCCCCTCCACTCAACACACCACCACCCTCCCCCTCACTCCTCTCGGCTCTATCTCACTTTTATTAGGCTTTTAATGACTACTGGAACCCTGCCCCCACCTACACGCACACTCCCTTTCCCTGTCTGTCTGTCTGTCTGTCTCTCTCTCTCTCTCTCTCTCTCTCATATACAGAGACTCTCTCTTTCTCTCTGTTTCTCCCTCTCTGTTTCTCTCTTTCTCTCTCTCTTGCACACATACACACACACAAAGAGAGAGAAAGAGAAAGAGAGGGTGATATATGTACACCAGAACTGTTGATTTCATTGAGATGGCACACAAATGTATTTGCATTTTATTAGACCCATGGGCAGTGAGATTCAGGTCATGTAGGGGCCTATACTCACTTGAGATAAGCTAGCAGAACAGATTGTGTTTTATATACCTTGTTTTATGGATGTGTGTGTGTGTGTGTGTGTGTGTGTGTGTATGTGTGTGTGTGTGTGTGTGTGTGTGTGTGTGTGCAGGTGCTCACATGAAGTCTTAAGGAATGAATATGTATGAGACAATATGCACCCTCCCTTAGAATGTGACTCCATGATCATTTGCACGTGTTTATGTATATCAAATAGATATGCATGTCTGTGTGTGTGTGTGTGTGTGTGTATGTTTCTGTATGTGTGCACGCACTTGCGCGTGTAAACAACATATAGCAGATATTAGAGTGTGTATGACTCATAGAGAGAGAGAGAGAGAGAGAAAATGTTTACATGTGTGTTAGATTATGCCTTTCCTCTGACCTTTAGATTCCCCATTCCAGCATCATTTGTCACACAACTTAACCTTGCTGTTGCGGTTCCATCCTGTCATGGTGGGTTTTATGCACTGTTTATGCACTGGGTTTATGCACCGTCTACCTTAACACCCTCCTAAAAACCTACGTTCCCCTCCGGCCACTTCGCTCCTCTAAGGAGCGCTCGCACAGGACAATAACGTGGTCTCCATGCTGGTGGAATGACCTTCCAGGCACCACCAGAACTACGGATACCCTCTCCACCTTCAAGAAAACTTTAAAGACCCAGCTCTTTCGAGAATTTCTCCAAGCCTATATGTTGCACTTCTACTACAGCGCAACATCTAGGCTACTTGCACTTTATCTACTGCTGACTTCATACCAACAGCATGCACTTTTAGCGCTTCTTAGCTTAGTTTCCCTCACATTGTGCTGTGTCGTTTGAATGTTTTATCCTCATTTGTAAGTCGCTTTGGATAAAAGTGTCAGCCAAATGCATAAATGTAAATGTAAATGTAAATGAACAACTCACTCCCCCTCCACTCCATGACATATTAGCCAGCCATATGTGCTAAGAGCAGCTCCCTTCAATACCCATTAACCTGTAGCTTCAGGCTAGTCCGTTGTTAGCATGTGATCACGTTCATTCCCCAGACCTCATTAGCAAAGCCTGGCAATCGTGCTATCATTTCTGGCCCACTCACAGCTAATTGGCTAGCTTGTTAGCCCGTGAGTGAGCTCTCCCAGTGCATAGCGATGCTACACAGCAGGATGTATGTGTGCTGAATCAATGCACTCTATGCTAAACTGAATGCAAGAGCACCATCATTCAGGGGAGGGGGAAAAAAGACAAATGATTGTAATGGAAGCCCTTAGCAGGGTTTATCGATCGGTGCAGACACACACACACACATACACATATGTACACACACACACACACACACACAGACTATGAAAACTAACGATAGAAACCATTACAAAACCTGTAGTAGCCTATACTTTAGGGACATTGACTGATAGAGCGAATGATAGTGGTTTGTTCACTATACTCTCCATGTAACCTCCTGTCTCCTGAGGGACAACATGCAGGCTTAAACATTCATATTCAGTTCACATTTTACTCTGTGTCCAGTTTCAATTTTGATTTCCGTTCCAGTTTTTCAAATACATGAAAATACAAAACGCAAGACACACACACACACACACACACTTGTGCATATACACATACTGTACACACACACACACACACACACACACACACCACTGCACACTGTTATGAACACTTTGTTCTGCAAGTCTTTTATCTTCACAGAGACACATGTACAGCTGTGCAGACATTTGTAAACAAAGGCTACATGAATATTCATGCCTGTGCATGTCTTTGTATTCTGTAAGACAAGGACACTGCATACAGTCCCATTGAAGTCTTCTCTACACATGTCAATGCTAAAGGCATGTGCTATATGCTAATACAGCATCAATAGAAAAGAAAACACCACTGTATAGGATTAGTACACACTATAATATCTTCCTGCACCCACAAAACTCTTCACATGTATATGCACACATACACACACACACACACACACACACACAGCAATACATCGGCAAAAGAAAACACCTCTATATGATTCATACATACTATAATATCTACCTGCACACATAAAACAGTCGTATGCGCACACACACACACACACACACACACACACACACCCATGCATACGCACACACACATTCACACACAGAAACAGATCTGCTAATCTATCAGTAAGTCCCCATGGTGGGGTAGCTGCTGAAGTCAGCCCAATGGTGTTTTTTGTTCTGGGTGACATTTGCGCTGCCGTTATGGATATGTAAATGACAGTGAGGGAAGGGATCGATTTCTTCCATCGACTCGCAGAGAGGCGGGGGGTTGGGGGTACAGTTGACTCACTGTAAATGCCAGAAAACAAACTCTCCACACATCCTCTGTGCTGTTGTGTTTCCTAACCTCACAACACACACACACACACACACACACACACACACACACACACACACACACACACACACACAGGTTTGTCCACAATCTCACAGAC
>JASCQY010000071.1:2461079-2479700 GCA_030264315.1 Sardinella tawilis
ACACACACACACACACACACACACACACACACACACACACACACACACACACACACACACACACACACAGGGAGGGAGAGAGAGAGATGATATGGCAGCTCAGTAATCTCATTAGTGCAGCATCTTGCCACTGAGTAGGACTGTGTTTCCTAAAAGTCTCCTTCTATGGCCATCACCAAGAAATGGAAATCTCCCTCTCTCTCTCTGTCTCTGTCTGTGCCACAATGGTCAGGTCACATACAGAGATTAGTTGGAGAGACACGAATCTGAAATGAACATGATGTTAATGTATTGTATGCTGTTGTTTATAATTTTGTGATTATGCCTTTTTGTTACTGTAATACTGTATGTTATATTTATTAGAACTGGCTGATTTGATTTACTTGCTAGTCCTTTGTTAACAATTACATAGTTTAATGGCAACTGTATTCTGGCTTGTATGTGTTATTATCCTGAATGCCCCATTTGGAAATCTTGTAGCACTTTAGCAAGTTGCACAATGTCTAGCCTACTTCATGATAACACTTATAAGGACTTCAGACAGTTGTTTTGCCTACATTTGCCTATATATATTTGTGTTGTTTTCATAGAATACAAGCATTTCCAGTTCTCTGCTGTACATGTATGAGGTTTATGAAATGAAATCCTGTTACTTGATGTATTATATGTATCAAGCCTGTGCTGTTTGTAATGTAGGATGTAGGTATGTTACCTAAGACATTTGTGACATAGGCTACATGTATATCTTTTATACTTTTTCCCACTGGGAAGATAAGGTCATTTCGTAACTGGACGTTCATAATATTATGTTGAGAATGAATGACAATCACATGGTCAGGCCCAAACCACTTGGAATTACAGGTTTTCCAGGTTACTTTGCTGCATTTCTCCCATGTTCCCCAAACTACTGTAGGCCTACTAATTCAAACATTACTAAGTCATATTATGCCCATCATTTCTCACTACATTGAACAAACGTTGAACAAACCATTTATTAGATTATAGATCACTAATATGATGTCAGCCAAAAGGAATTACTGGTAGGCTATACACATTATGCTAGTTATTTCTATTTAAAAAATCCTAAAGTATTAAACTAATTTACCAATCTAATGTCAACTAAAATGTTGCAATCTTTGTTATTTTTTTCCTGGACAGAATTGAATGACATGATTTGGCAATATGCTACAAAGAGTAGCCTGGGAATACCCATGCTGCCTTGCAAACTCGTTCCGAACTGCTCGGCAGCCTGGAGACCATGGCCGAAATTTTCGCATGGATTTAGGAACCAATCACAGAGCTAGGATCGTTGGCAAGACAATGCGCGAACTATTAGACAAATTGAACTTCACATCCCGTACGGGAAAATTAATAGGTGGTCCCCAGACTAAATCCCACTTGTGATTTAGTCTGGCATGAGCCAGGCTATACAAAGAGTGCAAACAGTGCTGCAAAAGTAGTATATAGTATAAATCCATTGTGATCTCAACCAATCGCCCTCTTCTGTTAAAATTAATATGCCTAGCAGAAAATGCTTACAGAGTAAATATTGTAACTATGTCTAAACATTTTGACTATCTTGCACTTCATAGAGGTGCAGGAACTTTTCATTCTGACTGCACTGACATGTTGACATCCGGTGCAAGTTATGTACTTTAGCAGGTAATCCACTGTGTGGTGCAGTTTGCACAAATTGTTTCAAGAAAAGCATTTACTGTCGAGCAAACATTAATGATGATTTGAGAAATGCATCCAAGCAACGGAGAGGAGGGAAAAACGGCTTAAACTTAATAAAAAAAATAATTTAATTTAATACAAACAAAATTTGTATTTTAATTGATCTCTTCCAACACATGTTTTTTCATCATGTTTGTATGACTTTTAAATATTTCCAGTAGGTAATTTTATTTATACTTTGTGAGTTGTTAATTTATTTAATGCTTTGAGTGTTATTAGCCGTGTTTCACATTACACTGACCTACTTTTTCAGTGTTGATACATTTCTCTTATATGTTTGTTAATGTTTGTAAAATATGTTTTGTTGTATTATTTATCAATTATTTAGTTTTTGTACTCCTATTGCTCTGTTATTCTTTTGAGATATTCCATAAATGATACAAATACTCATCGAAGTGTCAGTAATATAAAACAATCATACTCAAAGACCAATTACACTCTAGAAGTGTAGGTCTAGGAGTTATCCAGTGGTGAAAGGTTCAGTTCTTGTCTTGAAGAAATCCCAGCATATGACCAACTTTGGGTTCAAAGAGTGTTTTGTGAACAATGAATCTTTACGTCATCACCAAATGTGTGTGTTTGTATGTACGTGAATGGCTCGATCGAGTTTTTTGCCCTCATAGAAGCTTCCAAGCAGTGTTGACTGCAATGCACTACCCTAACCCTAAGCCTCACCCTCACCCTTAACCTAGTTTTGGGAGGGGGTTGCCACTCAGGCAGCCCTGTCTAGAAGGCACCGTTGAGGGCAAGAAAGGCTAATGGGCACATGTATGCATATGTGTGTGTGTGTGTGTGTGTGTGTGTGTGTGTGTGTGTGTGTGTGCGTGGGAAAGGCAGCAGTGAATTTTATTTCAATGATACAATACTAAAGCATTGATCTCCAGTATTATACAGTATTTCCCTCCACCCAAACAGTAACTGTGCGAATATCTCTCTATGTGCATAATATTTCTCCTTAATTGTTACTGAGCCTCTTTGGGCTGACTTTGCCGGAGGTAGTGTTCATATTAATGAAAACACTTCCTTTGATTAGTTCAGCTTCACTGGTTCTATTTGAGATACATTTCCTTCTTTTTCCACAGCACTCACAGTCAGGTCTTATTCATAGCACAAAACATGGAGTCTTTTCCCTGGAGAAATGCACACGCTACCATAGAAGATATAAGGCTGCCTCAATACACTAAAGCCACAAAGCTTCTATATTACCTTCCTTCAAATCCATACTGTTTTTGTCAACAGATTCTTTGAAAGATTTTAGAATAAACCAGTCAAATCCTGACATGAGTCATTGAAAATCACCACAGCCTGGTTACAAATTCCAAAATATGATCTTTCCTAATACTGTTAAATGACACAGTTTAGTACAAAGGGTGAGTCACTTTGTCAAGTTTTTTGTGTGACTGTGTGAGCTGGCGCTGTTTGGATTCCGGATAAAACTATAAATTGTCCCAACAGTTGAGCAACTGTCAGAAGACTCAGTTGAAATGTAAACAGAGTGTCAGTTACAATCTCTCTCTCTCTCTTTCTGTTGCACACACACACACGCATGCATGCACACAGTCATGCACGCACACACACACACACACAAACAAAAACAACAGAACAATAAAACAAACAAGAACAATAAAAATGTGCATTATAAAAGTGCCTTGTACTTCAATGTGTTTTTTTGTGAAGTCCCAATGCTTAATGGCCTTGTCCCACTCTGGTCCTGTTATGTGATGAGAGACACCGCTCTTTGCTGGTGAGAAACGTCATGTTTTCCTCAGAGTGAGTGCCAGCTACAGATGAATAGGCTTATGGATAAACGAGTCTCACATTTTACAGACCCTTCCTTCTCGTCTCTTTCTGAACCAAGTGTGTCTCCCATAGAAAATGAAATACAATAAATCACTCTTTTCTTGCCATATCCTTAAGCACATTTGTGAAGATCACACAAAGGTTTCTCAAATGTGGGCTTACTATACATGTAAGCCTCTCAACCCCCCCCCCCCCCCCCCCCAGTCTCTGTTCAGGGTGTGATGCCAAAGTCATTTTCACAGCACACAGTGTTCTGGTCGTTTGTTCTTCTTTTTGAAATGGGAAGTGGGGAGGGGATGGATGTGCAGCCACACACCCACAGTGCTCTTGAGAAGCTACCTTTGACCCCATTTACTGACCCACCTGGTCACGGTGACCAATGCAGAATGCTGTCCTCAACTCAGACTAATTCTGTGGCATTTACAATTAAGTGTCTGCCCAGAAACAAGCATTGTGATTGTGTGTGCAGGTTTTGACTCCGGTTCCGGTTTGACTTGGTTCCGTCACTCACATAAGGCATACTGTGATGTCTTATTTATGAAACACAAGGTTGTCCTCGCAAATGTGTTTTCTGTTTCCTATACAGCATAGAAAATAATGCACACCTAATAAATCTGTGTTACTAGGCTGAAGTTCCATGAACTGATTTATCATGTGGACACTGGTGTAGGACTGTGCTCGAGTGGATGTACATACTCTTAGTCAGGCCAGTGCATATAATGCCATTGAAGTCTCTCAGGCGCTCAGCTGACTAGCAACAGTGCTGCATGACTACCTGGCGTCTCATCAGATATTGCGTTGCTATTGGTGTGTCCTCCATTCACTATCGAATCCGGTTGGCTTGGACTCAATCAATCAACTTCGTGCACCGCCCAGTCAGTTCTTTGAACGTATGACGCTTGGAACACCAGGGGCAGTATTAAGCAAATTACGCCATGTGTTCTCCAAAGGTTGCAAGGCTATTGGTTCACAATGCCCCCCTCCCTCCGCCCATATTCAAAGAATAAGCAGTGGATTGGCCAACCTCCACCTCCTCAGGCCTTCTTGCGTTCCACATTTTCCGATTCTCAATGCAGTGAGTTGGCGTAACCTGGTTGCTTGGCTCGTTCGCCACCACTGTATCCTACCGTTGTTTGCGTAAAATACGTTCCATTGGTCGGGGTGACAAAGAGAGCGAACAGAGACCGTCGGAGAAGAAATAAAAAAGACATTTCTGAAATGCTGAGTGGATTTTAGATAGCATTTTCCTTTGGAACCGCAACGTCAAGATACTTTTTCCGAATCCTTGGCAGTATCTGGTGAATTTCGGGATTCTTATTCGCGTTTATGGAGTTTCATAAGACGGGAGGGTCGTTGAACACAGCTTTTAAATTGGGCTATTGGAAAATTCGCATTTGAATCGTTGGTTGGGTAGAGCAAGGAAGCCGCCATGGCTGGTGCTGCTGGATCGTTGAGTCTCCACCTCAGAATATGAACAAATAGCGTACTTTCATGGTCTAATTTTCTCATGACAAACAACATTTCTGTCATTTCAAGGAAAACCGAATACAGGAATTATTTTACATGTGTCAGTCTACGTGTATGAATCTGACGCGATCCAGAACAAGAGAATCGGTGGGTTTTTTTCGGGGGAAACAGGGAGAAGGCCGGTTTCATGACGGTTTTATTACTGAGACCGACTTGTAAAAGGCCTTGATCACAAACAACATACTTTCTTCTTTTAAAAAAGGATGGTTTGAAAGAAAGACTATCAGTGGATGGGAGAAGGTAGCGAATCAGCTGAAGAAAATCGACAGAAAGGAGTGAACGGGCGACAGTGCTGCTTTTTCCTTTGCCTATTTTTCAGAAAATACCATCTATAGAGGTCTTTGAACAGTGACCCAGTTGATCAAAAGTGTCAATCGGCCAATCTTGAGAAAACAGGGATTTACGATTGGAATATGTCGGGTCGGCCAAGAACCACCTCCTTCGCAGAGAGCTGCAAACCAGTGCCGCAGCCTTCAGCATTTGGCAGCATGAAAGTCAGCAGTAAGTTGCCAGAGATTTTGGTTACTTTTAAAACCTACATTCCTTAACATAGACAACACGTCTTAAGTAACATTTGCAATCTGTAACTAGGCCTGCCCAGTAACGTAACGCTTACTGTAACGTTACCGGGCCTGCTGCCATCACCACCCTGTCAGCCTCGTAAGAGTTTGGACTTGGAAAGTCTTCCAGGTCCGTGCCCTGCACTCGACACATTTACTGACATTTTAGCGTCACGCATTTTAAGAGGGTAGATATGTGACGTGCCCCACTTTTTGACCGGCCAGCGTAGCCTACAATAGCCCTTCCTTTAGCTAACTGCTTAGTAGCGAGAGGCCTGTCCTGCGCAGACAGGCGTTTCTTGTGTGAACCCTCCTAAATCAGCAGCTGATCTTTGAATGATTTTCAAACGGACACGATTAACCCAGGAGTTTGAAATGGCCAAAATATGCCCTAGACCGTTCGAGGATAATGTTCTCAATAGTACAAGCTGCTCAGATAAGGAGAGAGACGTCCTTGACATTGAGGAAATGTTATAAATCTCGACAATTGCACATGTCAGTCGCTGTGCATTCCATGAAGAAGTCTCGCTTATAATGCGAAAAGACCCGACATAAGGGTTCCTGCTGCTTTTTGATGCAGCAAGTGGCAGATGTCGCTTGTGGCTCATTACGCAATAGTCCATAGCAAGGGGCGTCTCTCCATACACAAAATGCGTTTGAGCCCGTATCTCCCGTCAGAAAAGAGCTGTTTTTTGTTTCGCCGTTGACATTATTGTCAGTAAAGACTGTCCTTATTACGCTGACTGTCACAGTGCGCAAGAATGTTATACAATGTTGCCGCACACGCGTCCTAGTCGGTCGTCAATCGACTACGATTGCTACATTGCTAGTCAAGGCCGGCGTAGTCCTCGCAGCGGCACGTGGCTTGCAGACCGCGGGGTGTTGCCAGGACGGGCACTCGCCATGCAATATCAGCTTGTCGGTGTAAATTAATTGGGTGCCCGGGAGGAGGGGGTGCGCTTGGCCGGCACTTACACGTGTCGACGGTCATTAGATTTTAATGGAACAGTGCTATGTGCTGATGAGCAGAGATGGCAAATAATTGGAGCTGTGAAGACGCGCGTTTCACGACCGTTTGCCTTGACGCATGTTAACCCTTAAGGCCTTAGACTTGCACGCTTGTCCCAGACCTTATTATGAAGGCTGACAGCTGTCTTTTTGCGCCTTCAGTGACATGTGGGCCACCTGTCTCATAGGGTTCTGTCCTCCATGTGTTTGCAAATGCAGTTTCATTGGCATGGCAAAAATAATTAACTGCATTTTACTATGTTTTCCTAAGTGGACCCTAGACCTAATGAACTTGAATGCAGGAGGTCATGTGAACCCATGTTGCTTGCCAACTTATGGTTGCTAGTTTCAACCAGCCTGGGAGCAGCTATAGCCTGGACACATGTTTATGTGGTAGTATGAGGTAGCATCTCAATTCCTACAAAATGCACAAACCACCACCACCACCTTGAATGCCCTTTGCCATGACATGAGTAGCCAAATCAATCAGACCTCAGTTCTGGTCAATAATTCAGTTTGTTTTCAGTGCTTCAGGCACCATTCGACTGTCACACTGCACATGACCCTGCTTTCTCTCAATCGCGCACACATTTGTACACGCACACCCACACAAACACACGTGAATACAAACACACTTATGCACTGTGTATGCAGACATGCATCTGAAAAACAAACCTGCTTTTTCAGAGAAGGTTGTTGTCTACATGTAATTTAGATATGAGTGTGCTCTCAGAGAACACCCCTATCTGTGTTTTGTGTGCTGTTGGTGGCACCAGCTTAACCAGGGGAATAGGCCTATTTAAACAACTTCAACATTGTAACATTTCAGTAAAAGTTCCCTGTTATGTTATAGTCATCCTAAAAAGTTATCTGCTCTGAGTGAGAGCTTTCCCAGAGTTCCCTGCTGTATTCTGTATAGTGTTCTGGTGGCATTTCAATAAGCGGTACTGTTTTACTATAGCCTGAAGCATCAGACGCTTCCACATTTTACATCAGCACTTCATGCAAAATGTGTCAAACCTTATCAATTGGCATATATTGTAACTGCAGCTAATCTGGCCCATCTTGACCCCCTGGCTGGAACACACTGTTTGAATTCAACAGTAGCTTTCAGCCCTCCCTCTCTTCGCTGATTGGCCCATCCAAGCTCAGAGATCCTACAAGCTGAAGCCTACAGCTGGCTCCCTGACCAGTGAGAATTGGAGCAGAAGCAGTAGGCGGCACTAGCCGGGGCACTTTTTTACGCTTCTTACCAAAGATGTGCATTTGAACTTAAAGGAATTATCCAGAGTGAATCAGCACGTAGCCCTGTTGTTTCACATTGCTAAGTGCTATCAATAGGTGTGAGAATGACAAATTTTCATGCACGGTAGTCAGAATAGCGAAATGACAGCCAACGCTAACTGATGAGGGCATGTCCGTTTCGTTTTGACAAGCCCCTATCTGTTAGCATTAGCGACCAGTTTGCGAATTAGGTCTACGTTTTACCTACTGTTGTCATTCTGATACCGATCAACAACACTCGACAGCCTCAGACAACAGGGCTACGGGTTGATTCACTCCGGATAAACCCTTTAAAGGCATACCAGATTTTTTTTCTTCTTTTAAAGAGGGGACCTTCATTCACGCTGCAATGAGCTGTGCAATTTTCCTTTAAAAGTATGCTAAACAAGTCTGTGACAAATGTCTTCATTCTTCAACAGGAAGAAGTTGGTATTTTGCAAGTGTGGTACATTTGCTGAAAGACTATTAGGGGTAGTCAAGAAAGCCTTCCGTTGCCCCTTAATGAGCCATTCTGTTAGAGTGAAAACTGGTAGATTAATCTAAAATTCATTCAGTAGTGTACCTTTAATACTCAGCATAACACACTAGAGAGAGCCCACCCCATCTCCCACTGTTCTCTATTCTACCTAATATCTGCACTTTAAACACTTTAGCCACACACACACACACACACACTTTGATTATGCTGACAAATGGATACATGCCTTAATCAGGTCTATGTATGTGACGGTAAACATGCTTGAATCTATCTTAAAAACACCATTCAATATTTTGCCCCCCCCCCCCCGCTCACTGTGCACCCAGAGAATGGATAGCTACCAGATCATGTGGAGACATTTGCTGAGTGTTACAAAAAGTGTTGTGTGTTACGATGTGCTTAACATAGCTTACCCCACCTTTAAAGTGTGCAGATAAGCAGTGGCTTTGGCATCAGCTGCGTGCTTTGCAGACCTTATCTGTGTGAGTGTAATTCAGATCTGTGTGCCCTATGGCCTGGTGCTGTCCAGTTTGGCTGTGTGCTACAGTAGCTGTGTTTCTGGTGCTTGGAATTGCAAGTGTGTGTGTGTGTGTGTGTGTGTGTGTTTGTATAGTGTGCTTGAAGGAGAGATAGAAGGAACTTAGGTGCTGAGTTGGTTTAGCACAGGTGGAAAGAGACTGTACACACACACACACACACACACGTGTGTGTGTGTGTTAGGGAGAGCGAGAAAGGAGTGAAGTGCTGATGTGGCAGTGTGGCTGGATTCCTGCCGTCCAGGAACAGATTGCAGATGAAGCGTCACTGGCACACTCTCTCTCTCTCTCTCGGTCGGTCCCTCCCTCTTTCTTTTTATCTCTCTTCCTTTCTGTGTGAGCTCGGGGGAGGATGACCCTGCAAATTACGGTCCCTGGCGGCCACAGCGTTTGGCCCCAAACCTGATGTGAAGATGGGAACTGTCCGCAGTGCCTGCAGGAGCTGTCCAAGAGCTGGATTAAGACGCTATAATCAACACAACGCATCATTTGAGCATAGTGGCTGTGACTCTGTGCACAGTAAGACATTGTCATGCTAGCATGCTAGCTAACTCAGCATATTTCATGGGCTCTCCTCCTATACAGGCACAGTTCTGGGGATTTGATTGGTGTGAATCTTTACTAGAGGATCTTGGAATATCTAAGGAGTCTGGGATTGAATCCCAGTGCCTAAACACCAAGCCCTGAACCCTTAAAAGGCTTAACTGGCACAATTTGACTTCATCTTCATCATGGCTGATTGATGCCAGTTAAGGCTGTGTGGACTACCAGGGGCTTATGGAGGTCCATCATCAAATCATAGACTTTTACCTCTTGTGTATGCTTTGAGAATTCAAGGAGTAGCTCTGTTTCAATGTACCACAGCTCTGGCCATATTGTTAGCACTGCAGCCTACATGGTGAAAGATGAAGCAAGGATTCTTAGCATGTGTTTATTTAGCGTTATGAATCATCGTTTGTGAAGCGCATTGAGTGAGGGTGTTTTTTTTTTTTTTTTTTGGTGACTCAAGTAGGACATAGAGTGTCTAAACACGTGTTGTGTTTATTCTTTAAGCCATGTGCCCATAATGTGGATGGATGTGCATTTTGAGTTGACCGAGTCAAGCCAGCTCAGCTGTTCCTGTTTTTAACCAGAATGATCCCAATGTGGTGCTTCTGAGTAGTGCAGTGGAATGCCCAAATGTATAGGAATGTTTCTAATTAAATGACTGGTGCTATAGCTCCTCGCTGAGCATGTCTGTTTTGCCGTGAGCATGTAACCAAGCACATAATTAAGTAAGCACATATCTAAGCAGTGACAGCAGTGGGTATTTTCCATTTAAGCACAAGAAGAACTAGATGAAACTGAGCACTTATTTGCTGTGTTTTGTGACTTGCACCTTATTAGTCAAACAACTGCAAATTGATGTGCAGCTGACCAACATGCATAAATCTGCTTACCAGCTTTCGTCACCTCTAGACCGATAGCCTTTAAATAGTACAACTCTGTATCAGCTTTTATAGAACAAGGTGATACTTTGTGGGTTTCTAATTTTAAAGAGTGAAGACTTTGGCGACTGTGAAAATGCAAGGAATTGTGATCAGTCATGGATCAGCCAGGCTCTGCGTTTTTCCTGGGCTTTCTTCTCAGACGTAAGAGCTGTGCCACAAGGAAGCACCTCGCACGCGAGCAGTTGGTCCTCATTTAGAACACACTGTATTTGTCTGCCCTCCATATCCCAATTCTTCCTCCTCATACCAGGAAATTCCGCTCTGAGCCTACACCACTCAACACAGAAGACAAGTCAATGGAAGGAGGGAAAAAACACACACTCGCACTAAATCTTCTTTTTTTCTGTCTCTCTCTCTAAATCTTCAAGTCTAAAGTGGTCGTCTCCAATCATACACAGATGTTATCAGCAGGAAACTTAAGCCAGTATGGCGCTACATGACGACGTACTGCCGAGCAAGTGTTTAGGGTTTCTTTTTTTTTTTGCGAGAGAGAAGCTTTGTGCAAAATGCTAATCTGGCGGGGATGGAGGAAAGAACACTTGTATAACAGCAACATGAGTGGCCGTCAGCCAACATCAAAGTAACGGGGCCAGACGTTATGCTTTCCTCCATTTTGCTCCATTTAGGAAGAAACTAATATGTACCTCTGGCCTTTGCAAGGCGCCACGAGCAGTGAGAGCCACAGGCAAGGTGGACAGACTTTAAAAATATGTACCTTAGAATTGATTGGGTGTTTCTCGTCTTTCTTGTTTCCGACTTTCGCCACTACCTCTTGTTACTGTAGCCTGACTCTGTATTACAGTACCTTTCTTTTCCCTTTCCTCTCCATTATTCTCTCTCTCTCTCTCTCTCTCTCTCTCCTCTTGTCTTTTCTCCTTCTTCTTGTATCTCTTCTCCCTCACTAAACTCACTGTCTTAACTTCTCCCACTGCATTCACGGTCAGTTTATTCCATTCTGACTTTGAGTCTTTCACAATATTCATACAAACAAAATTATTGGTGTATAAGCCTCAGCCTTCCACTTGCGGCCGAACGAAAGCCGTGCCGATATCCGCAACCAATCCCGCTTCTGTTCTATTGCTAAAGTATCACGCATTTGTGTGTGTAAGTATGGGTAACTGGGTCTGTAAGCTGGCACATAATGTGTCTTTCGTCGTCTTCATCGCTGTCATTTTCCTGCCTTTTCTGTCTGGATTTGTCCTCTTTATCTCTGTGGACCCTGTGCCTCGGTTTTGGGACCCATTGATCCAGCACATGCTGCTCTCACAGATGGGACTCCTAGACCCACAGACCAGTCTCATTGTTCCAGTGGAACAATGGTCACTCGGCCAATAAGCCAGAGGGTGTGTGTGAGAGTGTGAGTGTTTGTGTGTGTGTGTGGTGCTGTTTTTAGCCAGCAGGCACAACCCCACTATTCCCAGGTGGGAAGGAAATCTAGTGTTCTCAGTGGGGTGCTGTTTTTAACAGTGAAATGTGTGTGTGTGTGTGTGTGTGTGTGTGCGCGCGCTGTGTGCTTGTGTTTGTGTGCATCTGCTTTTCAGCGGGTTGAATGTGAAACAATGTGACTCAACCCCCCTTACTATTTTCCTCCCAGTCAATCTCACTCTTGTTGTTGTTTTTTTTTTTTTTTGTTTTGCATTCTGAATACTGATTCTCTTTCGTTGTGACTTCAGTATATTGCAGTAAGCAGTTCTCTGACCATCTAGTAGAATAAAAGTAAAAAGATTTGGCTACTTTTTGAACTAAACTAATCAGTCTTATCTGTTTACACCTCCTGTCGCCATGACAACTGACGAACCATTCTATCTGTGGCACTGGTTGCCAGAGGCCCAGGTGTGATTTGTTAAGCGAAGGTGATGGATGCACGCCCATGTTGCCATGACGCTGTCAGGCGACTGACACCACCTGAAGGGACTTGTCAGCATGATGGCGTGATAGCATGGACTCCATTCTAAGTGGTTAGTTGGAAGAATTTTAGTCTGAATCACCACAGAATAACCCCCCCTTTCACCAAATGGTTAATTGGCGGTCTTTGTTAGCATGACCTAACGTGTAGTGGAAAGGTGAGCAATGATGATCAGTGTCATTGTAAAATTAGACAGGAAAATCCGTCTTCTAAATCACCAGTGGGTTTTTGCTTTCCGAGAGCTTCCAAAGTGTATTGAATAAAGCCTCTGGTGTGTAGGTTCTTTTTCATGCTTTCCTTTTTTGGGAAAATAAAGTGCCTTTCTAGATGGCTCCAGCACAGTATTGTGTGTTCGCTACACCGGTAATCTGTCTTTGACACGTGTGCTTGTGCACACACACACACACACACACACTCAGGTGTGGGACCTGGCGGTGGATCTAAGGAGGCCACAGCATTATTGTACCAACTGAGTCTAAGGAGGTGTGTGTGTGTGTGTGTGTGTGTGTGTGTGTGATTCCTCCCCCCCTCTGCTCTCCTCCCTCCCGGTTTTGTTTTCCGGAAAAGGCAGCTGTCCAAGAACAATGGGCCTCTTGTTTTAGCATTTAAAAAGCCTCCGATCCAGCCTTATTCTTTTGGAATATCCAGCGCAATGAATTTAAAAGTGTGTGTGTGTGTGTGTTGGGGTGGGGGGGTCACTGTGTTTGGGACTAAACTGTATTTCTTTGACGGCTGAGAGATGTGAGACTTATTTTCTAAAACTACACTGTGCCAGATGAGACGCATACAAAAGAAATAGAAAGATCACTTCAGAGGTGTGTGTGTGTGTGTGTGTGTGTGTGTGTGTGTGTGTGTGTGTGTGTGTGTCAGAGTCAGATCCACAAGTAGTTGGCTTTGTTTGCCTGCCTAATTGGGACGAGGTAGAGCAAACTTGGGCTCCTCTGCTCTTAAGAAGGTGGGTGAGGGGTGAAAACACACAGAGTTAAAAAACTAATGACAGAGTTGAGGAAGGGAACAAGAGAACAAGCAGGGGAGGAGTGGAAGAAGGGAAGAAGAGGGGAGGAGTGGAGGAAGCCATAGATGCTGGGTGGGAGCGGCTGCATGGCTGCAGGACCCACACCCGTCTCTTCGTCCCAGAGAGACTAGCCTCAGACGCTAGGATTGGCCACATCTAGAGACACCTAGGGGAAGGAAGGAGATTTGCAAAGGAAGGAATGGATAGAGTTGGAAGAGAAAGAGGAGAAGAGAAGAGGGGAGTGGGTTCATTGGGACATGTTAGTATGTTTGCAAGCCTAGAACGTGTGTGTGTGTGTGTGTGTGTTTTGGGGGTTATAGTAATCATAACTGCCTGCTGATGATGGGGGGTGATGATGCATAGAGGGCATTTTCAGCATGTAACTTTCAATGTGTTACAGCTGGTTGACAGGGGAATGGCTGAACCTATGACAACATCAAATTATCAAGTTATTTTTCTTCTTTGGAAAACTATCACTTTTTTATTATCTTTTGTTTCTGGCTTAAAGAGTCTGCTCTGTAGCAGGGTGATGGCTCTTACACTGGTCTCTGTCATTCATGAAGTTCAGGCAACAAAGAAAGCGGGGATGATGGACAGCAGATATTGTTATTTTTCTTTTTTCTTTTTTTAGGTCCCATCATGTTAAATTAGCATGTTTTATTACTTGGTAAAATTTGGTCTATTTTGATGGCTAAAAAGCACGCAAAAGCACTTTACACTTCAGTCGGATCACAAAGATGGATGCTCAAGTCTAAAATGTTTCTCTTGTGCCCTTTTTTCCCCTGTTGTGACTAGTTTCATTTATCCGAGGAGACGGACTGCTATTAATCATTCAGTCATCGGACTCGCCCGGCTCCCGGTGTGCCATTAAGTCAGCCTCATTAGGGCTTTGCTGTACTTGGGCCTTTTCTGTGTAATGGTTTTTAAAGATACACCTGTTGTGGTTTTAATGGAAACGGCCTTGTGATGGATGAGGCTTTGCCGATTCAAGGGGGCTCTGTAGGAGTGTAATGTGATAATATGCTCGCTCATTCTCTATCTCTTTCTCACACACACTCACACTCGCTCGCTCACTCACTCACTCACAGACTCACCAATGTCTTCCTTCCACTCCCTGAGCCCTCCCTCTGTCTGTCTCTGTCTGTCCTTCCCTTCCTCCTCCCACATGGGTGTCATCCTCCCTTACATTGCCTCTTTCTGTTTGTTTTTTTTCTTCTTCTTCTTGAGGAAGTGGACATTCGAAAAGATCACAAGGTTGGGCTGCTTGGCTAGGTTTCAGAATAAATAAAATAATTTAACAATTTATTGTGTGTGTGTGTTGTGCGCATGCACACAAGTGTGCGCTCATGAGTGTTAGTGCACACAAAACACAATACTTGTAAAGATGAACATGCATGACTGATATAAAATACTGCGAGTTATTTAAACCATCCATAATATCCAGATGCAGATAGCATTATCAGACGAAAGAGGCAACTGTTGAAGCTTATTTTGTCTTAACAGCTTAAGAATCATTGTGGTGTTTCTGTAATGATGGGGTCGATTATGGGTCAATTGGTATCTGTTTTGACTCCCCCCTGGTGCATATGGGAGGAGATGGAGGAAATGCAAGGTTGGACGGCGAGCTTTGGCCAGGTATCATGGGAGTCTCAGGTCTAGGTCAAGTAGCGCATTGCCTTACAGCACTATACACAAACAAGCCCACAGATAGGGACCGTCTGGTTATAAACACAATGTAGTGATGTAATCTGACAAAAGGCTCCTAGGAGGACACAGAAGTGGAATGATCAGTGCTGAGGTCAAGGCTACAGTCAGTTATCTAAGCTAGCGCTGCCCTCTACCTCTGCTCAATACTGCATTACACCACAGTACTAGACAGGGTACTCTCCAATGGCTACGGTTTCCTCGACTAGATTTCTTTGCATCCAGTTGGCGAGCAGAACCAATAGGTTCTGCAAAGTAAAAAAAAAAAGTGCCCACCCACCACAAAGTTATCGTATTCCAAACAAGATGAGCATGTCCAGACAAAGTGTAGTACAGCGAAATAGTCTGGCTCACCAGGCTACCCGTCGGTCATATGGTCTGTCATAGCTGTGGTTATACTGTTGTACTCCGCCATAGACACCCCCACCATCCAGTTGAATCCAAATATCCCTCCAACCAAGCAGTTCTCTGGGGCTCTAAGTGGAGAGATGCTGGCCATTAGAGGCCATTATTGATCAGCCAGGCCCAGGAGTCGACTCTCCTCCCCGGCAGACGGAGGAAATATCAGTCCGGCTGTCCTCAAGACACTTAATGCCTCGTAATCCTTCTGCACTGTCATAAAAGGGGAGATTATAGATGAAGGCTCAGCGGCGTGAAGATAAAGCTATTGATTTCCATAACACTAACAGGAGGAAGAAGATGAAGTGTGTGTCTGTGTGTGTGTGTGTGTGTGTGTGTGTGTTTGTTTGTTGTCGAAGGGTCTCCCAGAAAGGACGAAGGACTCCCGGGTGGCGTCTCCTCCGCTCTGAGTCAGCGCTTTTCTTTCCACACCCAGTGATGCTGCATACAAACAAAAAAAAACACACTGCAGTGTTCCACCACACACACACACACACACACACACACACACTCTTACTTACTCTCTCACATCATCATCAAAAGAAGGGAGGAAAATGGTGAAAAGGAAAAAAGAAAGAACGATGAGTGTGAGCAATATGAGCCTGCTGAAGATCCCCTGTACCCTGTTTGTCCAAGAAAGCCAAGCTCTCCACTACACACTATACAGTCATGGCATGGAGATGAACTGCATGCAGGGCTAAATGAAATCAAACGGTACTCCATGAGTCCTATGAAGCTCGCTTACAAAGGAAGGCCAGAGAGTGTGTTTCTGTAATCATTCAGAAGGTGTGTTACTAATGTAAAGCATTGGAATCCATTTCTCTTTCTCTGATCCATTTCAGTGAAGTGAGGACAGGGCGGCAAGGTTCCTCATTTACAGGAAATGGCCTATATATGTGTGACACACTAATATGGTTTTGTGTTTTGCAACTATATTCACCGTTTCCATAGACTTCCTCCCTGTGTTCAACTCCCTTTATTTGTCTGTCTCTGTGTGTCTGTGTTTGTCTGGCTAGTCTGAAAAAAGGGACTGGCTGAAACTTCAGAGAGAGAATGTCTGTAACTCTTCCCTAGACCAAATGCCTTTTTTGCTCACATCAAAACATGTCGGAGTACATTTTTGACAAATTGTAATACCCTCTCTTTAACAAGATAACAAAACACTAAGTCTGCCATGCAAATATAGTCTTCCATGCAAATATATTACTAAACATATACTGACTTCATAAGAATCACCAGATACAATAGGGAGATTGAAAAATACATTCTATGCAAAGACAAAATTGATCATTCTAGAGACAAAATGGATAATTATCTAAATTGACGAAGGCAAAACTATTGGCGTGTTATCCATGCGAATAAAGTGTGCGATAGGGGAGCACTGCACGTCCTAACAGGCCAATGTGAGAGGCTGGACTCGGCTGAAGCAGCGGCGGCACAGTAGTGGATTAATCCTCCCTGACCTGCAATCCCAGAGTAATTGGGTTACGCCTGAGGAGTTTGACACCGGATGAGGTGAATGCCCAGGCCTGCTGGGAAGTCCCTGTGCTCAGCACACACACACACTGACCCACTGAGGAGAATCACTGACTGGTTGGATGGATGGCTGCTGGAAACAGTAGCATGCCTGTCTTCAGACATGGGAGTCACACATCTGCCAGGGTTACTTTGAAGCACCCCAGAGACCTGCCAGCACAAATGTAACTTTTCAAAGTCAGGCTGTAGGTCGGTAATAGATTTGGGAATGAATATGACTGAGGGCAAACTGGGTCAATCAAGCAAAAGATCAAACATCATCTTAACCATCTGTCCATTCAGTACTTACCTTAGACATAAAAATTATTGACACTTTTCTTATGTAATCAGACATAAGCCTATATAATCTGTAATTGGCATTCTGGCATTGCAGAAGAGAGTGCTGTTTTGTTTTGTCGTGAGTGATGGAAGTTAAACATAAAATAATTTAAGTTCAGGAGGAAGAACATCAAAGTCCAAGAAATGGAGAAGTTTATCTTTCAGGAAGTGACTGTCTGTCATCTTTTGAAGGGTGAGTAATTGCCTGCCTACTTAAAATAGGTCAATTACCATCACTTCACTTTGAAAAGCTAAGTGCTTCCAGCAAAAGCACTAGCTACCAGTCACAGTGTGAGAAATCCAGAATATTTTTTTGCCGTTTTAGTTCAAGCCTGCAAAGAAACAGATGATGATGGTCTTGTTTCCATGACAATTCAAAGGATGCCACAAACATAGCCACACTCTAACTCTCTCTCTCACACACACACACCAGTTAGTGTATATATCTGTGTAGGAGTGTCCCAGAATAGCGACTGAACGTGAATGGGGTCAGAGGGCTTTAGATGGAAGGCATTTTAGGAGAGCAGGTCAGGATTCTAGAATGACTACCATTCTGGACTGGGCCATTCCTGAAGGGCAGCACTGCAGTGTGTGTGTGTGTACGTGTGTGTAGAGATGACCGGGGGCAGATACAGTATGTCTGGCGGGCTGGTGGTGGTGGGTGCAGTATACAGTCAGACTCTCCTGTATTGGCGCTGCTGCTGTTGCACTTTCACAATCTTCCCCTGCTGCTCTCAGGATATGAAACACAGTTTTTCTTGGCAAAAAGGCACAGAGATATTTCATCTTCTCTTTTTTCCTTTGAGGGAGAGCCAGGGGAGAGTGAGAGAATCTCTCTCTCTCTCTCTCTCTCTCTCTCTCTCTCTGTGAGTATGTGTGTGTGTGTGTGTGTGTTGAGCTGCAGGCTTATCCTTCATCACTTTTTGGTCAGTGTCAGTGCCTATTTTATGTTGGGCAGAACAGTGTTTGCGTGAGTGATTGTGTGTGTGTGTGTGTGTGTGTGTGTTCCACGCCGGTGCATAAGTCTGAAGTTAAAGCCTTGATCTGCATTCATCCATATCTGGCTATATCAGCCTAACTACAAAAACATGCCACCACGTTCCACACAGTTGGTGTCTCTCTCACACACACACACACACACCCTTTCTCTCCTTTCCCCCATTCTTCGCTTCTGCTCTTTCCGTCTCTGAACAGACATGAAAGACCCTGCGCTGTCCCAAGTTGCCTGCAATTTCCTTAGTGGAAAGTGTGTGTGTGTGTGTGTGTGTGCGCGCGCGCTCGCTTGTCTCATCACAAAGCCAACACCATGAGATTCTTGGCATA
>JASCQY010000071.1:2488454-2510638 GCA_030264315.1 Sardinella tawilis
GTCTGTGTATGTGTGTCTGTGTGTGTATGTGTGTGTGTGTGTGTGTGTGTGTGCGCACGTGTGTTTGTATACAGTATAGGTGTATTTTGTGTTTTCATGCCACTGACACATTGTGTGTGTGTGTTGTTGCAGCTGTATATGTACCAGCTGTTCCGCAGTCTGGCCTACATCCATTCCTTTGGGATCTGCCATCGGGACATCAAGCCTCAGAATCTGCTACTGGACCCAGAGACTGCTGTTCTTAAGCTCTGCGACTTTGGCAGGTGAGCTGTGTGTGTGTGTGTGTGTGTGTGTGTGTGTGTGTGTGTGTAACATCCAGGGTCTGCTTGACATTGCTGCAGTGGTAAAGTTGTGTAAGAGACAGCATAAAATGTAACCTGCCCCACAAACTCACACACACACACTCTCTGTCTCTCTCTCGCTCTCTCTCTCTCTCTGTCTCTGTCTTTTTCCTACCTCTTTTCCTCACTCTCATTCTCTCTCTCTCACTCACACACACACACACACACACACACACACACACATTCTCATTCCGACCTCCCAGAGACAGTGCCGAGTACGCTGGATGAGAGTGGGCTGATGTGAGCAGGAAAACAATCCTGCTGGGTAGAATCTAGAATGTCACCCTGACTACTGCATAGAATCCAGAATCCTGCTCCAGGACAGGACAGGCCAGTATAAGCAGAGCTCAGAGGCAATTGGACCGGACAGTCTCTTTCTCTCTCTCTCTCTCTCTATTTTGTCTGTTATCACGACATGAATGACAAGATGAATGGGAGGATGAATCTTGGCGTGTGCAATAGAAGAAAATGTATTTACTGTGTGTTCCTTTGTGTGTGTGTGTGTGTGTGTGTGCAGTGCTAAACAGCTGGTTCGCGGGGAGCCCAACGTGTCCTACATCTGCTCACGGTACTACAGAGCCCCTGAGCTCATCTTCGGGGCCACAGACTACACCTCCAGCATAGGTACGCTACATGCTAACACCGTCCCCCATTCATGCATGCACACACTTTAGCTTTAGCTTCAGTATAAGTAGGGCAATTTTGATGTCATGTATCACCTGGACACCACTAGCATAAGTATGTTAGCTCTAAAATCAGCCCCAGTCACACGCAGTATAGACCTATATCACTACACTGACACCAGCATATCACCCTTATTCACACAAGCACGCTACACCTCCATGTAGCATCTAGGCCTAATAGAGCATTGACCTGTATAGCATTCATTTCTAGAGTTATAACATTTTGTTGACATTAGTTAACTTCCATTTAACATTACTAGCATTGCCCACATTCTCAAAGATCACCCAAACATAGTTGTTGAGTGTGTCAAGACTTCTGTGAAATCAGTTTTGCTCAGGGATTGAATCTAAAGTGTTCTATTTGAGCAGCATGTTGTGAACAAGCAGTGTGTCGGGCCCCAAAGAGAGATAAGACGCTTCCCAGGGATGAATGCGCTAATGACTAGTTTGCTGACTGTTTGACATAGTTTGAGTCACTGAACACACATACTATAGGGCAAACAGTGTGTGTAGTCTTCAACTAGATATACAGTATAGACCAGTCGATGTTACTCACATGTACTGTACATGGGCCACAGCATTAGATAGCATATCAGTGAAGTCCTCTCTATGCTAACTGTGCTATCACACTGACACACTAATATAATTCACAAAGACTTGCCTCCAACTCCAAGATCTTCACCCTCAGCGGTAATAAGCCTGGAGAAGCATAATTGGTTGTGACTGACTGTTACAAAGCACATTGTGTCGCCGTCTGTTCGCCACGGGAGCACAGACCAGCAAGAGCAGATTTCACACGATAAGCTGCTGTAGTGTGACAAGTGCGGTTGTCTGCTTTTGTTCATGAATGAGAGCTGAAGGAGATAGGTGCTCTTTTTCACACTCTGTTAAGTGTGTTAGTGTGTTAGTGAACTGCTCATTCATGTTTCAGTGAACTGTTCATTCACACACATACACACACACACACACACACGCACAAACTGTCTCCGTCTGTCTTTAATGATCTTTTTGTTTCACACGCACTTACACACACAGTCACACTTGCGTACACACACACACACACACACACACACACACACACCCCTTCCTCTCATTTCTTTCTGTAGACGTGTGGTCAGCTGGTTGTGTGCTGGCTGAGTTGTTGCTTGGACAGCCGATATTCCCAGGTGACAGTGGAGTGGATCAGCTGGTGGAGATCATAAAGGTACCGATTCTTGCTCTAACCAGTGTGACCAAAAATATTACCTAAATGACATTTTGTTTCCAAGTATTGTACATCTCCTCAATCAATCTAATTCATCTATTAACTCAACATCTTCTGTATTTATTCTTCTTTCTGTCATTATCTTCCTTTCTTTTCTCCCCTTCCTCCATCTCTGTCCATCTCTGTCCCTGCTCAGGTCCTGGGTACCCCAACTCGCGAGCAGATTCGCGAGATGAACCCCAACTACACCGAGTTCAAGTTCCCCCAGATTAAGGCGCACCCTTGGACTAAGGTGAGTCCACAGGTACAGGAAACGACTTAATACTTCCGCATCCTTCGTGGCCACATCGTTTTCACCCGGTGCGTGCTTCCATGTGTGTTTGTGACTGTGTGTCTACGTGTATTTGTGTGTGTCTGTGACTGTGAGCCATTCACCAATCTGTCCTAACACACATCTCACTGTCTCTTGTCATAGATGCAGTAGGCAACTAGGTAGGCCAGATACAAAATGGCTGAAATCAAGCTTAGCCAGGTGGCAGGTTATCAGGTCGCACCTGGAGCCAAAATGGCTTTCATTCCGGCTCCCTCTGTTCCCACTGAAAGAGAGATGCAACACCTATCATGATGACTCCTTGCTTTACTTGATAGTTCACGTCCACCATGCAGGCACCCACTAGCTCTGTTTATAAGGCTATGTTATAGTATAAAGCCTCTCGTACAGTATACACACTCATGGACATATGAGCAGATCTTACACTGTAGGCCTCTTGTATACACACACTTATGGACATATGAGCAGACCTCATAGGCCTCTCACATACACACTTATGGACATATGAGCAGACCTCATAGGCCTCTCGCATACACGCTTATGGACATATGAGCAGACCTTATAGGCCTCTCGCATACACACTTAAGGACATATGAGCAGACCTTATAGGCCTCTTGTATACACACGCTTATGGACATATGAGCAGACCTTATAGGCCTCTCGCATACACACGTATGGACATATGAGCAGACCTTATAGGCCTCTCGCATACACACTTATGGACATATGAGCAGACCTTATAGGCCTCTCGCATACACACTTATGGAGATATGAGCAGACCTTATAGGCCTCTCACATACACACTTATGGACATATGAGCAGACCTTATAGGCCTCTCACATACACACTTATGGACATATGAGCAGACCTTATAGGCCTCTCGCATACACACTTCTGGACATATGAGCAGACCTTATAGGCCTCTCGTATACACACTTCTGGACTTATGAGCAGACCTTAAAGGCCTCTCGTATACACACTTATGGACATAGCAGGACATTGTTTCATGGATATGTACCAGCACTCGTATTCCTGTCCATTTTAGTGCAGTTTGGTTTAAATATGTGCCAAATAAACTGGAATTGCTTTTGTCAAATGAGAGAAGGTTAGTCTTAGCTGCTGACATGAAAGAAGTGATTGTGTACAGTATGTCTTATTCTTGGTGGTGGGTAAAAAAGAAAATTTAATTGGAATTGGAAAATAAATAAGCTCCAAACCCCATGCAGTAAACCAAATACATGTTAAGCAGTTACTGTAGGCACTTAGGCAGATCAAGCCCCCTCTGGTGGTTGTTTTGTGAACTACAGCAGTTTAGCCTTAGTGTTACTGCTGTTTCCTTGTCACTCTCCATATCTGGTATCCTATTATACAGTATAAGACCGATATTGCATAAGAGACAAATGTACAGCAGTGAAGGTATATACTGTACACTTATATAGTTTTAAATTATATACTTGATATATCCAAACATTGTGCTAGGGTGCAACTTCACTGAATAGATAATAGGGTGCTTGCATGGTAGTACATAAATGCTTAGATGCTGTGTGCTTACTGTAGGTATGTGACATTAATTTTTTATTCCAGAGTAGATGTTTTGAACAGACTGACTCTGCTAAAATAACTAAATGCACAGTACTGTAGGTCAGATTACCAGACCCATAGGCTACATTTTGTATCATGAAGCTCATACCACAGTGTACCATCAATGTGTCATCACACAGTGCCTGTCAAGTCACATCATGTTTGTTTATTGTTTGTTTGTTTGTTGACTTTGTTGAAAAAACTTTATTGCTTAGACTTGAGCATAAAATTAGATTTAAGGAGAAATCCGGTGTGAATAAATCAACAGTCCTGTTGTTTGATGTTGCAGAATGCTGCCTGCAGGTATGAGAAAGAGAGAATTTGGTACAATGAAACCAAGCTCCATCAAACCAAGCTCCATAGCGTTATCTGCTAATTTGCAAATTCAGTATACTTTGCATTAGATTCTCTTGTTCTCTTACCTACTGCCAGCTTTCAGCAATGTCAAACGACAGGACTGTTGATTCATTCATGCCAGATATCTCCTTAAAGATTGTGGTCATAGCTGTAGATGGCACCATCTTTTGAGTCGCCAAATGTAAAGTGATTGGCTGACTTATGAAGTCGCTCTTTTGTGACTAATTGATTGGTCCATTTCTTTATGATTGGCTTCCTATTGAGACTACAGCTCAAGTAATGAATGGATTGGCATATCTATTATTTAACATAGGTTGGCCAATTGACATTCATATTGTGCCATCACTGGCTGACAGTTTGTATGCATGATGGTCCATGATTGGCTGTCTGACCTCTGACCTGCCTGCAGGTGTTCCGCCCTCGCACGCCACCGGAGGCGATAGCGCTGTGCTCGCGGCTGCTGGAGTACACGCCCACAGCCCGCCTGACGCCGCTCGAGGCTTGCGCCCACTCCTTCTTCGACGAGCTGCGCGAGCCCAACGTCAAGCTGCCCAACGGCCGCGAAAAACCCTCGCTCTTCAACTTCACCACTCAAGGTGAGACAGACCTACCTCAGAGGAGTATGCCAGTTAATCTGTGTCTGTCTGTCTTCTTGTCCTCACCAGACGCCTTACACACTAATCTCCAGCTGTTGATGAGTGTACCTCTGTCTTCTTCTCCTGCTCTTCTTCAAAAAGTGGACTTTTACTTACTTACTCTTACTTACTCTTACTCTTATATAAAGCAAATACTCTTTTAAAGGTATACTATGTAACGTTTTTAGGTTAATATATCAGCGTCGTAGACACTTTGATCGTCGTAGTCACTTTGATTTCCAGGGGGAATGAAGGCTATTTCGCCGCCATCAACCCCTTCCTACAGGCTTTACCGCACTATGCAATGTCAAATGACTCGGCCTGCGCACATAGGGCAAAGCGAAACTAAAGCCAAAATGAGTCTGAAATCGAATTTATTACCTTATTAGTCAACTCCACTAAAAATTATCATTGCTGGTTTGTATGCTGTGGTCTGAAGAGTAATCCACATGAATTGGTGAGAATGTACAATCTTGTTGCTATATTTTAAATAAATCGCCGCCCGTAGGCTTGCATAGTGTACCTTTAACCTGAGTGGTGACTTTAACCGTCACACTGTATTTACTATCATTTGGTTGGCTATTGTAGCCTATGTGGGTGTACAGGGTGCTCTTGTGGATGACAACACAGCACTGTTTCATGCCTCTTTCTTGCCTTTCTTTCATTCGCTTTCTACATCTTTTCATTCTTTCTTTCTCTAATTCATCTCTCTCATGGTCTCCTCCCCCACTCTTTCTCTCTCTTATAATAGGCCTAGAGTTAAAGGACAAAGAAACAGCTCTGTTATCCTTAATGGGGACATTAACCTCCACACTCTTCTTTTATACCTTTCACTTTGAAATATTACATTCACCTTTATACTTTTATAGAAAGCCGTACTTGAATGGCTTTGTGGGTGTACAGGGTTGCTCTTGTCTTGACAAAGAAGTGATTTCATTTTTCTCACCTCTCTTTCTCTATCTTTCTCTCTCGGTCTGTCTGAAAAACACAGAGTTGTCCAGTAATCCCTCTCTGGCGTCCATCTTGATCCCCGCCCATGCCCGTAACCAGGCAGGAGCCTCCACCCCCACCAACGCTTCAGCCACTACAGGTCTGTCTGATGGCCCTCCTTTCTAAAGGGCCGTTCACATGTACAATAACTACTGTATAAAGATAACTGTAACTATAACGACATTTCCGTTCACACTGGCCAACGATAAAGTAAGTCTGCCCGCATGTGAATTAAATAATGTCTAAAATCCCATGCTTCTGATTGGCTGAAAACCTTTTATCGTTCAAAAAGTGATCCAAACGATATCGTTGCACGTCGTTGTCGTTATAGTTGTGGTGTGGACGTTGTCATTCACATTAATTAGAGCGATATTTCATTCTCATTATAGTTATCGTTGTAGATATGAACGGCCCTTAACTCTAATCTTTGTCTTAAGTTCAGTTGTGTCATATCAATTCAGTCCAGAATTGAACAGCTGTTTGTGTCCATGTAATGTAATACAGAGCTAGATTAAAATTGTAATCCAATAATTCAAAATGTAATTCAGCAATTAAATTTTTTGTCGCTTGTGTAATTAGTTTATTGCCTCCGCCAAGGATTTTATGTTTTTGCCGGCGTTTTTCAGTCTGTCTGTGTACATAATAACTTGAATTTTGGTGCTGATCCGAGAACACCGTCTTGAATTTGTATCGCATTAGTGATCCTATATTGCCTTGGCGGAGATCTGCACTCTCTGAGTGCTTTAGTAGTCTATTGTATAAATGTAAACCCAGGACAGCACTGTACAAGAGCTTACATGTAACATTCGTCCCGATTAGCCAATGGTTGATGATGAAGTGTGTCTACTCTGCTCTGCAGATGCCAACAGTGGAGACCGCGGCCAGAACACCACTACTGCCTCTGCTTCCGCCTCCAATGCCTCCACCTGAGTGCCCCAACCAATCAGGTCCATCCCTCTGACCGAAGCCACACCCACCCCAATGCTCATTGGCCAGATGCCAGCCAGAGAGAGGGGGCGGGTAGAATTCCCCAAATCCACAAATATACACACACATGCATACACACATACACATAAACACATAAATATGTATACACTTGCACACAAACAACATACTGAAAAGATGATGAACATGTATCAACATTGTTGAACCCCCCTTTATTGTGCTGTTTTTATTTTCTAAAAAAAAAAGAGAGAACACTTTTTGTATGTTTCTGAAAAGAAGACGTGTGTATGGATCGTAGTCTTCATGTGTGTGAGGACAAAGGGAGTGATCAAGGGCAGGGGGTGAGTGGAGTGCCAGTGAGGAACACCCACATATACAGCATAGAACCACAGACACACACTTAGGTATGTACAGTACCGGCAAACACCACACACACACACAGGCACACACATTCTCCGGGAAATACACATACACATATGCACACCAACACATATAAGCACATGCTTGCTCACACACACACACACACACACATAGGCACACACATACACAGGCAGAGAGCTCCTCGTAGCTCTCAGAGGACAATCTCCTCAGTGGAAGCAATCCTGTAGCTGAAATCCATCCACTTCCCTCCTTCCCTCCCTTCCTCACCCTCACTCTCTTTCTCTCTCTCTCTCTCTCTCTCTCTCCCTTGTTTCTCACACTCTGTTCTCTCTATCTCTCAATCACTGCTCACTTACCATAACACCAACCACCACCTCCTCCTCCCCACTCCCATGACCTTGACCCTTGACCTTTGACCTCCCTCACCCCAGGCTCCAGCCCACAGGCCCTGGATCCTCTATATGGTGCATGGCTTGAATTTGGTTGGGAGCATCCAGACATGTAGGCCTCAAGTTTTATTATAATTATTATTATTTTAAACAGGTAGAAAGCAAAAAAAGTTAAAAAGTTAAAACAAGCTCTATTGACCCATTTTATTAGTCCTATATTGAGCGGTCGCATATGTACACTTTGAGAAAAAATGTTTTAAAAAAGTAAAAAAAAGATATATATACATATATAAATATATATGAATGAACCCAACGTTGTTTTTCGCATGTACAAGCAACGTTTTCTCACAAAAATGGGTTCTCAATGCGGTTGAAGTTTTAAATGGGGGCGTTTTAAACAATTGGCGAGCGAACGGCTAAAGTTTTTTTTTTTTTTTTCCTTCCATGTGTTTGTTTTCATTTTGGTTTGTTTGTTTTAATATAAATTTGTTTTCTTTGATATGGCGAGAGGTGAGGTTAAGGGCTTTTTAAAGCGGCGTGGACACGGTCAGACCTATTAATTGGCATGTGAGGTGCGTGTGACATGTCTCTGTTTATCCGTGTTTGTGCATTAGTACATGCAAAGACACTTTATACATTACTTTGCATTATGTAAAATCATATATGAGAATTTGTTGGGTTAGAGTCCATTAAGGTCACAGATGTTAAAAACAGCAGCTGCAATATTTGCCACTGCTTTTGCTTTGAAAGAAAATGGTAAATGTTCAAATCTGTACAGGCTTAAGGAAATGGCTGTGACCCGTTCGGAAGCCTTGCTCCGGTGCAGGAGCCGTTTCTGCATGCCGGAAGCTTCCGTGGTGGACTCGGAGGTTGTCTGTGTCTGGCTACCCCTCAGACAACAAAGACAATTAGCTTCAGCTTCCCCTGCTCCTCTCCTCTCCTCTCCTGCCAGAGCTATTTATTATGTTGCATGTGTGGCAGTATCGCTGTCTTAGGCTTAGGACTCCCTGACTTCTCGTGCGAAGGTAGTGGCCATCTCAGGAGGAAGGAGGGAGCAAACGGGGGAAGCCGAACAGGCACACATACTCGACAAAGAGCGGGCCAACCCGTTGCTTTTTCATTGTTGTTGTTGTTGTAAAGCAGAATGGGGGCAAATGTGGCCCTCTGCCTATGCGTTTGTGAGGTGGGAGCTCTCCGCTCCGCGGGATGCAGTTGCATATGTCCAGAGGAGAATCGCGATGAGATGAAGCTCCCATTGACCCCCCCCCCCCCCCCCAAAGAAAACAGCCATGCTATATTATTAACCACTACCTGTCCATAGCTTTTGTTTTTCTCACTGCTTAACTCTCTCTTTTTGAATTATTATTATTATTTTTCATTCTACTGTATGTATCCTCTTCAGAGCCATGCCTTTGAAACACTACTTCTTCAGAACATTTGGTCATGATGCCGCTAAACTAGCGGAAAGCGGTCAATAGAAAACTCACACACACTACAAGAACTATTCAGCGCAATCTGTACAAGAACTAAATGGCATCAAGAGGAATCATGTATATATTTATATATACATATGAATATATAGTAGGTTACCATTTGCTCCTCACCAAACTCTGGCTTGTCTGCTTTTAATTTTTTGGTTTTTATTTTTGTTTTATTTTGATTTTGTTGAATTTGTTCTTTTATTGTGGGTATTTTCATTGTATGTACATAGGCTGACCTAAGAACTGTTTAAAGAGCAAAAACAAAAGGGCAAGGGATTTAAAAAATAATAATAATAAAGAATAAAAGTAAACAAAAAAAATAAACAAAAATGATTATATATAAACAAAAAAAACACAAAACATAAGTGAGAAAGATTAAGAAAATATTCAGGGCAAATATGAACTGATTGTTGGATACTGTAGACGAGAAGCTTTCTCCAGCCATAGAGCTCACTCTTACCTGTACAGTAGGTGCCAGCTATATTGTAACAATAACCAGTCCTGTATAGTCTATCTATAGTTTGGAGTGCCTTTGCTTCCTCACGTTTCCCACGCTACCCTTCAATCCTGACATCTCCACAGCCCTCCCTCTGCCGCACACACACACACACGCACACACATTAAGACTTTCCTTCAGTGCACAGTCTCACTCATACACACACATATGCCCTAACACAGTAGCCTCTTACTCTGCGACCCTCTCTTGGGTGCTTTTGATTGGACAGATTTGTTGACACCCTCCTGCCTTCTAGTTTTTAATTTTATTACATTTTTTTCCCCTTCCTCATAGCGTTTTTTTTTTTTTTTGGGCTCTAACATGATCCGCTGACCCCCTTCTCCCCATCCCTTGAATGTCCAGTACAGTATGTCACCCTGTGGTACAGTCATGGAGTCTGGTGCTCGCCTCTACAGGTTGAAATAGAGGGGTCATGCACACAGACATGCCCCTGCCAATTTTAAGAACTCATACACACACGGACACAGACACACTCACATTGTTGTTCTTTCCCTGGGCCTTGTTTCTGTCACAAGTTCTGAAAATAAGAAAAGTGTTAACATTGTTTAGCATCTCACTACCAAAGCCAGACAGTGATGTCATAATTCATTGCCAGACCTAAGCCACACACCCTTTTGGAGGCAATAATGATTTGTTTTCTGTTTGTTTGTCTGTTTTGTTTGTTTGGTCTCTCCTGTCCAGGATGTACGACGCACAGTCAATAGCACACATTAGAGGGGTCCTGTAGCTCACCCCCCTCCACCCCCCGCCCATCACCCATCACCCCACCCTTCCTTAGACCCACTCTTTCCCTGCCCAAACTTCTGATGTAAAGCTTGCTTGTAAGATTTGCATTCATGTATGTGTTGCTATCCACAAAATGGTGTGACCACTTTCTTGTGACTCAAGAGTAAAATAAAGAAAAAAATATATAAAAATAGAATTTAAACATGTAAAGACACAAATGTTTAAAATAATATTTACCAAAAATGTCTGGTAACAAGAAAAAGAAGAAAATACAAAACTACAAGGACTGTTGGTTGTATACAGACGCATCACACACCACCACTTGTGGATTTAAAACAGAAACACACCTGTCTTGGGTTTTAAAAGAAGTTAAAGACAAAAAATACAGCTGAAATAATAACCTGTATAACATTAACTACTACTTGAATGCCTCTCGTTTGTGACTGAAATTTTTATTTTATTTGAAATATATACTTTTTTTTCTGTGAAGGTATGCTAAGTGTCTCCTTTTCCTTGTAAATATGTCCGTTTTGGTCCTTGGTGTGACTCAGATTCAGAGAAATAGTTACCTGGTACTGTAATTTGCATTAAATAAAGAGTAGGATAGCCTGGAAATGAAGTCTCTGTCTTGACTTTTTTTTGCCACCCTGAAGAGTACTTTGTTAAAAAAAAAAAATCAGCACAGTTACAGTATATCACATACCAACTGACACTTAAGAATCATGATCAAGAATATGACTTGATGGTTATTGTTGTTACTGAACAACACAGATTTAGTCTATATTTTAGAAGTGTGTTCTGATACCACATCTTTAATATGCCATTAATATGGCATTCTCTAGGCCAAATGATCAATTTTGCACAGCAAAACTCTCAAGGCATTCTCATGTTCTGTACCTCCGCACACTTTTACATACTATTTTGCATCAACAGGCAGCATTGTCGCTTGTTATATGACTTTATTACTATGAACATGACAATGAGCAGTAAGCACAGTCCTTTGACAGTGCACAACCAAACCTGAGGAAGAAGAACAGATACACATACACCTGAAATATCTGAATGATGATTTGCAGGTACAGTATAAAGCCTGTATAAAGCATTTGCACAATCTCAATTATGTCTCAGTCTCATGAAAACATCTATTTGAAATTCACCTATATGGGTCTGGATGTGTATACGTGTATTTTTTTCCATTTGGACCTTTCGTTTATGGGGTTTAGCCACTTAAAGCAACCTCAAAAGTAGAAACACTGTATTCTCTGGATTCTACTGGGTATCAGTAAACGCAATTAAAAAAAGAAATGGATAAAAATATCAGTTAATAAAATGATCTAGGTCAGTGTAAACAAGCCCTAAGTCACACCACAGGATTTACTGTACGTACAACCTCAAGGCCATGATAATTAAAGCAAGTCATCATATTTTAAGCCGCTCCTGTTTTGATCAGAGGCTACCTTAGATGTCGTCAGGAGGTTTGAATTAGTGCTTGAACAAGGCTCAAGCTTCACACTGCCTTCACAAATTGCATCATGACACATTTTCTTTCGAAACTAATCCTAATAAACTTGTTCTATCAAATCCTCCTGATGTTCTGACCTTGTGTGCAAGTTTCAGACAGTAAAACATTGACTATCAAAACAGCTTATTTGAATTCATCTTTGCAGCGATAACATGATGTAAGTAGTTGGTCCTCGGTTGGCAAAATCAAAATGAACAGTTTTGCAAAACATTACAAACCTGTTTTGTGCATCTCATACCAATGTACAACAAAATAAGACAGTATATGTATAGGCATGTCATGTTAACATGTAGAAACACTTACAAAACATGAAAAATATACCCTGACATCCTCCAAGGCACATTTCATCAGTTGCGCACACACACACAAGGACATTTTCATCAGGAATAAACACAGTGATCCAACAAATCCAGTGACTCAATCAATCCATGTTACAACATTCACAATACTTAGCATCAGACACACTCAGTTAGTCACAACCACATGCACCTCATCACTGCGTCTCAGTTCTCTGTTTTCCAAAGGGAGGGGGGGGGGGTTAAGTGGTAAACATCTTACCAGAGTAGCCTGTTTGTTTAGACAAGAGAATGAAGACTCCAAGCTCTTCTGTTTACCACTGATTCCGATTGAACTTTTTGTGCCACTTCACTACATGCAGCACTTGGAATACATGTACCCTCCTGACCACCACCTTGGATCCTTTGCCAATCCCTGGAGCTGGTTCAGTATGTTGATTTATGCTCTACAGTAGGTGTGCTCAGCATCAACACGCATTGGGGTGCACTGAGAACTACAGTACTGCACCTGTCAATTACCTGCTCTAGACAATGACCGCAATGGCACCGAACTCAACTATGTGATATTCTACCACAGGCCTAATATGGTTGATTGTGCTTGAGAGAAGTTCCTTGCATATAAAATACCCGCAATAGTGAGCAACCTGAGCCAGTGAGATAGCCTTGGCAATTCAAAAAAATACCATTATCAAACAACCTGATTGTTTCTGCAACATATGCAATGGGGCCTATGTCTCAGATCAAGCTGTTGTCTAGGGCTGGTTTAACTACACAATCTCTTCACATAGTGGGACGGTCACATTCTGGTGACTACCTGATGGCTAGCTGGTGTTAATTTCACTACATTCTGGTCAGGTGAAATCATACATCATAACATCGTAAATCATGCAAGGCAAATGATCACATACGTTTACATATCAATCAACAGAACTAGGCTAACATTAACCATACAGCAAATACAATTTAGTACAGGCATGTACAATGCCTGTACACACAGTGTGTTTACAATAACAAAACAAGAACCTAATTACTTAAGTTTTACATGGACCGCATAGCATATTTTCCATAATTGTTTGAATTTGTTGAGCTAAATCCCATATAGATTTTCTTGATGATGTGCTCTCTCTTTAAATGTGCAAAGACTATTTGTCCACCTTGAATCTATCTGGGTATGGCCTATGGACAAAGATGAGGCAGAGATTGGACTAATTAGACTGAATGTGTGAATTTGTTCAATCATGTCTTAATTTATAAACTGTGCCTGAAACGTGGCTGACTCTGACGAAGACACGGTTGTGTCGAAACGTTAGTCTAGTTTGTTTGCACCAATAAAAAAGACTGCAAGTGTGATCAGTGTGCTCCAGTCTCCTTCCTCTACTTTGCTCTTTGTCCCACTGAGAAGCACCTGTGACGGTAGATTAAGGATTGATGCGCAGAGCACCTCATTTGATCTAGATTTTCTTGTTAGTATTACCATTTCCTGTAGAGACCATTCAGGCATCACACAGAAAGTCATTAGGATTGAGTAGTGTTGCTAGTATGAGTCCTCCAACAACCTCCAATGGCATTTAAATTGGTCCTTTTAGTTTCCATAGCAGCATTGTCTTCGTGTCTCCTCAGCAGGTCGGCACAGTAACATTTGCAAATAGGGTCGTCCTGTCTCCTGCACAAAATTCACTTCAACTGTGAGCAAGGAGACACATTACGAATAGCTGAGGTAAATGTGTTTGATTCAGTGTGTAAATGGGCTAGCCAGGAAGGCCAGTCCAAATAAATAGAAAATATCCTGTCAGTGTGTGTGTGTGTGTGTGTGTGTGTGTGTGTGTGTGTATCTTTCAAACATGTGCGCTGGTTGCAGTGCCCACCAAAAATCCTAACAGACTTTGTTGATAGCTTTAAGCTAGCCCATTCTTGAGTGGCTAGCTATTGCCATGGTTAGCTGTCTGGGCTGACCACTTCCAGGATGAGTGGCGACAACTCTGGCTGGATGTCCTGAATCTGCATCACTTGCTTGCTGTACTCCTCGTTCATTGTCCTCATCTCCGTCAGACATCCCATGATCTTTGGGAACAGCAGACTACAGGAGGAAAAAAAAGCAATGATCAAATTCTTTCATTCTAAAGCCTGGAGGAACAAGTCCTGATATATTATTATAAGGAGAACCTCGCCAACCTCCCAAGCAAGTTTCAATTTCCCCAAGCATCTTTCTCCCAACCATATTTCAGTGCACTAGACCTGTAAAGTTGTTATACATGACACCCAAAGCTAGAACCTTATGAAAACATATTTATTACCATCTCAATCAGTAGGCCTACGATTCCTTTAGCTTGTACACAAAAACATATGTCCTGGCGTGAATTTATGATGCCGTAATATACAACTGATTGTGTGTGTGGTGGTGGTGGTGGGGGGGACATGTACATTTTCTCAGCCTCTGTTCTCTTAGACTCTATGTACATCAGCAAGGTGGTGGCCAAATTCTCCTGGTGACTGCTGATGACATCACGGTTTGTGACACCTGGGCGGTCTGTCCATCAGGGCACAGATAAAAAGGTACAGGTTAATCCAGAAAAGCGTTCCTGAATTTATACAAGCAATCCACACTGAGGCTTAATACAAAGTGTTGCCTATGTTTTTATTTCCTACGGAATGAAAAAAACATAAAATAATCTAATCTAATCTAATCTATGAGACAATACATAATGAATCCTGGTGGCCTTCATTCCTTTTGCTTTGTGAAACTTAAGAATGGGCAGACTCACCACTAAGAGATGGGAGCATTAAGGTGTGAGAACTGAGGATGGATAGGTGGGGTGTGTTTGCATGAGTGTGTGTGTGTGTGTGTGTGTGTGTGTGTGTGTGTGTGTGTGTGTGTGTGTGTGTACCTCTGTGTGCATTAGTGTGTGTGTGTGTGTGTGTGTGTGTACCTGGAGAGAAGAGGGAGATGGCCTGCATGAGTGCATACTCTACATCATGTAGCCTGAGCCCCCGCAGTGAGTAGTGAAACTTCATCAGAGGGTCCAGCAGACGGGGCTGAAAGCCCGCTGCATAGAGAACAAGACCAAAAGAGGGAGGAGAGAGAGAGAGAGAGAGGCAGAGAGAGAGAGAGAGAGAGAGAGAGAGAGAGAGATGCAAACAGAAAAAGAAAAGGAAAGAAGACAAGATCCCGTAAATACAGATATAATTTGTAATCACTTAAGTCTTATGTTACTTCTTGCTTTTCATACTGACTGCACACAAGGGACTATTCCATCAAATGAATATAATGGTTAAAGTAGATCCAGCATACGCTTCTCGACACAATCCATGAGATCTGCACAATTCAATGACCTACACAATAACTTTGTACGTAGACCATGCCAGGGTAAGATTCATAAATGCATACATAGTACAGTACAACCTTTTTCCCACTTCAGTCATTTCAATTTTGTTATGTGACAACAAGTCTATTTTCCCCTTGAATTGCCCCTTTTTTCTTCATTTCTTTCCCTCCATTTTCCGGTATTTAGGAATCATGTGCTATGAGGAGAGCTAGGACTAGGACTAGGAGGAAACACAGAGGTGTTTGTCCGATGTGTTATTCTACAAATGAATGCATCACCAGAGAGCATCCAGGGAATCCCTTGTGTTTACACGCGTTGCTATGGAGAGCAATCACAAAGCGCTAACATGTTCTAGCGATTTTGTGCATTCAATTAACAAGCTGTCAAGCAGATTACCAGCTAGTGGTCAGCACACAGGCTTCTACTAAAAGTGGTCTCCCATGACAACAGCTAAGAGTCATCTGTTGCCATCCTATGAGAAGAAATAACTGGGTGAATGGAACATGAGCTCATTTTGACCAAAGAGTTCTCACTACTCAATTAACCTGTCTTCTCCCTCCCCCTCTTTCTTCCATACTCTCTCTGTTCTTCTCTCTTAGTGGACAGAGAGGGGGAGGGCGCATATACACACACACACACACACACACACACACACATTCACTTTGTCTGCTAGCTACTCAACATAAATGACCAAATAGCAGCTGTTCTTGTTAACCCCCTGTCCTTCTTCTGACCATTACCCTACAGGTTATTGCCCTCCCTGACAGATTGAGTGACCCGCAATTTCACAATACCTGCTCCCATTATAAACCAAACGACAGAATGGGCCAGCCACTTACAGTAAACTTCCTTAGCCAGAGAGAGAGGACATGGCACATTTTTTTTATTTGATTGTTTTCAGGCAGCCCACATCAGCTAATCTTTTAGCTTTTTTTACTACTCGTCTTATTTGTCTGTGGAACATCTGTGAGCTGCTAATCAACACAGATGGAAGAGTTAGCTTCTATGTGTTCCCTCTCATTAGCTGAGAATGTGAAGATGGTGGTGATTAAGCACGGTTAAGTGAACACAGCTGATAGTCATTGATGAAAGAGAGATGAAAGGGGGGGAGAAGGAGGAGGAGGGAGAGGATGAAGAGGAACCCAGTCATGAGTGGTGTTCTGACAAGGTTGAGAGGGCCAACAACAGGATATTCTAACGCCTGTCATGATTGGTTGCCATGGTTACCCAAGTGTAGCTGAAAACGCTTTTAAACGCGTCAATGGTAAACTGGAAACCTTTGAACCACTTCCTAATGCGATCTTACTGGCCAACTCTATCTGGTCCACTGATGTCCACAAAACTGTTTTATTTTTTTAAGATTTTTAAGAAAAAATACAGCTGATTCAAATAATTTACCGTGTACGCCTTGCAACCAGCGGCACAGTATCTTGGAGCATTACAAACCCACACATCTCATCTCATTCAAGCTTCTGTCTGACACTTCCAGTAATATAGGATAAACTCAGTTAAGGTTAGCCTGGGAATACCCATGCTGCCTTGCGAATTCGTACTGAACTGATCGGCAGCCTGGAGACCAAGGCCGAAATTTTCGCATGGATTTGGGAACCAATCACAGAACAGGGAGAGACGGCAAGATGGTGTGCAAGCTATTGGACAAACGGAGCCACAAGTCAACTACGGGAAAATGAATTGGTGGTTCCCAGACTAAATCTCACTTGTGATTCAGGCTGGCGTTAGCAAGGCTAAGTTAGGGCTAAGGTTTGGGTTGCAAATGGTTTATGTCTGTCCATGTCTGCTGGGGATGGGCAATGTCTAAAGAGAACTGATGATGAACTCCAGCCAATAGGACAAGAATAAGAAGCAAGCCCTCACCCCGAGAGGCATCGTCCATGCAGTAGTGGAGGGGGCCACACTCCCAGATGCCTGTCTTGTCGTTGAACATCATGTTGAAACGGATCTGCATCATCTCAAATGTGGCACCCTTGAGCAGCGAGATCTGGTCTTCAATCGTCAGAGCTCTGGCATCAGAACACACACACACACAATATATTTTTTTGAATTCTGAAGGGAAACAAAAAATGACATGAAGCAATCGGTATGTAACAGGTGAGAGGCCAAGCTCACAACAAAAGTTCAAGAAAATGTAATCATGACAGTATGCATCTAAAAAAACAAACACAGAAAGGCTGATTTCGTGGCTGCCAGGCCTGATGACGATAAGTCAGGATGCACAGAGAAACAAACAAATAAGGACCTGAAAGTAGTCATGATCTTGGCGTAGTTGATGACGCTCTGGATCATGTATGTGCTGAGGTCACTGATGTGGGACAGGGAGGTGAAGACCACGCCACCCTCGCCCCGAGTCGAGGCCCCCTTCTTCTCTGAGCTCAGAGATGCAGAGGAGGACAAGGAGCCGAGACTTTCAGGAACCTTAGCACTCTGGCTTCCCTGACTCTCTCCACGCAGGGCCGAGTTAGAGAGTGAGCTCTGCTGTTCTGGGTTGCTGACTGGCGTCGAGGTTGCACACCGATCTAAGGGCTAGTGAGAAAAGAAAAGAAAAATCATCAGGCTCTGGGATCTTCATGGATCAGCCCTTCACAAATGTGTTTTATTATTTAAAATATTTAAAATAAAAAAATGATATTGTTTGCATAGTTTTCATGTTTCATTATCACAGCCACACTACATGTACACATACAATGACTAAATAGGCACATGTTAATAAGGAATAATGTCCACAAGTCAAAAATCAGAAGAGAAATCTTGTCAGGTTGAATCGTCTCCACTAATTGTCTCTAACAATAAAATTCTGTTTCGATAAGTGAACGGTCAATCAAAAGTACAAAATATGTAGCCACTGGCAGCCATCATAAATGATGTGTATCCGTGGTCATTATAAAGATGTCCAAACATTGTAAAGTTCCAAGTCAATGGAAGCTCCTGGAGCCCTATACGAGAAACCATAAAATAACAGGTGACAAGATGCATATGCCATAGCAAGTGTAAAAAGAGGGAGACTGACGCGGAATTGGTGGAAGTGAGAGCAGGTCCTGTCGAAGGTTTGGTTGTGGGCTTGCAGGAGCTCTTCGATGAGGTCTTGCTGTTGGGGTGACAGCAACATGGGCTTGGCCATCAGCCTTTTACGCTTGATCTTCCAGCGCCGCTGCTCCACGGCCTCGTCCGACATGATCACTGCAGGGCATGGACGATCAAAGCTTAGCCACAACAGCCAAGAATCAGTGACATCATAACACAGACTGTGTATATGCAAATAGAGGAGCATTGGTGAGCTCATACATAAACCACAAACTGCTCATCTGCGTTACCTTAAAAAGAACCCGGATTCAATCATCTTGATGAATTTAAATTCTTAGCAAGAGTTTTATCAGGCACCACAAATCAATTTACCCCTTTACAACAACTTTCTGTGAATGGATCAAGAGTGGTGACTACATTTAAACAATTGATAGCTGTTTCCGAAATGGCACACTGCCGTACTATTTACTACTTGGACCTGGAAAGTACCACTGCAAAGACTTTTGTATCAAGAGAATATGTGCTGCTTTAACTAATTTAACAAACTTGTTTACTAAAAACGTTACCACAGCAGTAAAATGGCAGAAACCTAGCAATGGAGGTACGCCCCAGGCAGGCCTCCTACAAATCGTACAGTAGGCTATGCAGTATCAGGCCAGTTTTACGCCAGACTGACACACTCACACTCCTTCCTCATGCCGATGGAGAGACACTTCTGTAGGCGGCAGGCCTGGCACTGTCGTCGGTTGCTCTTGGTGATGACACAGTTCTTCTGGAAAGGGCACCGAAAGCTGCTAGGTCTCTTCATTGCCCGTCTGAGGGAGTGAGGATGATGAGGAAGATGAAAAGGAGGATGAGGAGGAGATGAGGAAGAGGAGAGTGAGGAGGAGGAGAAGGAGAAGGAGACGGAGGAAGGACATATGAGTGGAATTATGTCAAATAAATCTGCCACTTTCTGAGTTTTACATTAGCAACTACTTGTTTTGGTTAGCATCATCAAATTCACTTTGTTTTGGTATCCATCATCAAATTAATTTTGAGAAAATATTGGTATGCTTTACTGCTCCTTCTTGCTTTCAACTGTGACCACAGCATCTTGTGATAGACAGTTTGGCAGCGGCATATTACAGGTTACACCTCACCAGTGTACATAATACCCCTCAGAAAGAAATAAACATCTACACTGCTAATAACTATTTTATAAAGCTTGTGGCTGGTTTTAGTTTGTCTAACCTGTAACAGAATTCACATGCCCTATTTAGTTCATGTTAGCTGCTGGCTTTGCTATTCAATTTATTTTGTATCAAATTTGCTTGTCCTTTTTCCCCCAGACAGCACTCAGTGACCTCAATAGGTTGAATTACACTAGATTTCTCCTTTAAGATGGTAAGAAAAACAAGCTGGTCAACAGATTAAACCATTTCACACTAGCAACAGCACTCAGGCTTTGTTTTTAGAAGGATAGCATGCTTTCATCCCTGTGTCGGCGTTTGCAAAGATGTTCCCAGTATTTTGTTTTGGTAGGTAAAATACAAAAGCCTAAAGCATCTTACAGCCACTTCTGTGCTCATTAAGGAGCCTTCATTCGCGAGTTTCCATGGAGCTAAAAAAAACTCATTTAAAGGAATGGTGCCGTTTTCACAATTTGAAATTTATTTCACGGACGAAATAACGTTACTTACTCAGCCATTTCACTTTCCACCGAAGTCGCCCCTGGACAGAGTTATTGGAATCCCCCGTCTCCATGTAACGGATTGTTCGGGGCACCGAAATGCATCCAGTAAATGCGTTAAATTAACTCTCAGATATTTGTTACAATACGGTAGTGCTATTCCCATTTCAGTCAGGAGTACTTTGCTATCGCTTGTCTATTAGCTAAACAAGCCAATTGAGGTGTCTGCTCTATCAGGAAGTAACATGACTGGTTGAGCTACGAGATGACATCATCACTTGTTGTTTCGGCCAGTTTCATGAATATACAGACGCCGGATGGTGATAACAAAAGCACTTCTGACTGAAATGGGAATAGCACTACCGTATCATAACAAACATCTGAGAAATGAACGCATTTACTGGCTGCATTTCGATGCCTCGACCAAAAGTGGAAAGTGAAACGGCTGAGTACTGTAAGTAACGTTATTTTGTCCCTGAAATAATGAAAACGGCACCTATCCTTTAATGATCCAAAATCAATATGGGATTTTGGAACTGAGGTGTTGCGCATCCACAAACAGCAAAGCATTATAAGGTCTGACGTGAAGAATCCCTTATTGGCCACAAACAAGTTCTTGGTCTAACTGAGCTTGAGAAAGCCTAGGGCTGGCTTGAACACTGATAGCCACAAACAAACAAAAAAATGTATCACAATGGACTTAACAGATGAGGTCATGATAAAATAACAACAAGGATTTGGAAGATTTATATCTCATTTTCCCTAGCTTGTGAAATCATTTGTCATGTGAAGGCAAACAGAGGCCAAAAAAAGAGAAAAAAATCATGGGGTGTTTAGCATTGCTGATTACAATAGAGTTGGGAAATGTGTGGTTTATCACATTTGGATACTGTATTAATACAAGGAAACAAAAACAAATTGCATGCACTGTAAAGGGCTTATCCAAAAGCCAAGAGAGGACATGCATTGCAAGTGTAAACAAATACAGAGAACTGACTGTCATTTCAGTTCAAAGAACCACTACAGTGGTTGGCTCAATTCAAAATAAACAAGGCAACCATCGACAAGTAGTTCAACATTTACTTGCCTTTCCGTTTGAGCTTATGACCTCATCGTCATTGTCATATTATCAGCATGCTGGGGCAATATCAGTGCTTTGCAATATCACTGTTTTCCAAGTCTTTTTACAGCTAACATTAATAGCCATTCTGACAGTGTATTATTCCAAATACTAATATGAACTTTTTACCATAGTCTCTCTAAATATAGCAGCAACAAAAAGTGAAGAAACAACCATATTAATGTGATATCAAAACCTTCTACATCAAATACTGTGCTCTCCAGATATCCACTAAAGTTAGCAGCAAATAATCAAATAAATGGTCCTCAGCTTTCCTACTGAAATTATACAGGGACTGAAATTATACAGAGATTTTTTATACACATCTGAGCACATACATCTCACATTCACCCACCTACAGTACACACACACACACACACACACACATGCACTGTACACTTACACACACTCATTCACTGAGGGGATCAGGAATAGTTTGTGTCTTCACCATGCAATGAGATGTCAGCAAAAAAAAAAAAATACTCTTTTGAAAAGTTCACCACTGACGTATTCTGGCAAAGCATGGCTCTCTGGGTGAAGCTCCCCATTCTGCTTTTTTCCTGAACTGGCCTGTAGCGCGCACACACACACACACACACACACACACACACACACACACACACACACACACACACACACACACACACACAC
>JASCQY010000071.1:2624005-2626505 GCA_030264315.1 Sardinella tawilis
TCTCTCTCTCTCTCTCTCTCTCTCTCTCTCTCTCTCTCTCTCTCTCTCTCTCTCTCTCTCTCTCTCTCTGCCTCACAGCAGTCTTTGCAGCCAGCGTTCTTTCCCAGCATTGCCCCCAAAACAAACAGGTTATCACCTCTCTGATGTCCCAGAGTCCAATCTGTTGGGCCTTATGTCCTGGGGGCCATTAAGATGCAGGGTGAACACAGCGGGTGGCCAAGGCATCTGCCCGACCAAAATGTTTGAAGGTCAGAGAAGGTGTTTTTTGGCAGAGTTCGGACTTGGCTCATCTTTTATTTAGCACAACGTGGACTCTACTGCAGTAAGATTTTTCTCGGCTTCGCTGAAACAAGCACAATTATGCGTGTATGTACAAAAACACACACACGCACACACACACACGCCAGTATTCTGAGGATTTCTGTCTTCAGTGTTTCCAGCACTGTGTCCCATCAGTTTTCCCTCCCACTCTCTTGGTCCACACACACTCAGAGACACACATACATAAGAACACATTATCTGGCCACACACACACACACACACACACACACACACACACACTGCAACAACTCATTACATTTATTTTGCATTGCATAAATTTTGCACCCTCAGACATATGCATAGATGCAGTCTCACACACAAAAAGTTCTTCTCTCCTCCCAATTCCAGATCCACACACACTATGCACCATCAATTGACCAGCTCATTTCTCACAGATACTCGTGTATGTGTATCTAAATGTGCTTGAAAAACGGCAAACTAGATTTCCCTCAAGAGTCCTAGCCTGACTGCACTCATTATATTGTTGGGATACACCGGCGTGGAAGTCAGGGGAATCAGCCCAAAATTGGCTGGTAAAAACTCATTAGAAAAAAAAATGAAGAAAAATACGAGACTTCTTGTTTGTTGTGTCTTGATCCACAGGCCATATTTTGTTCTCGGTCTCTCTCCATGTATCACTTCTTTTTCCGGCGTGGATCCGGGGATCGGTTGAAGTGTGAGGCCCCCTGTGCGCTCAACACGTATCTGCATCTATATTTTTAGTCTGCTCTCACAGCTCAGGAGCGGAGATGTGAGGATGCAGCGAGATGTGAGGGACTCCGCTCTCCTCTCCTCTCCTCTCCTCACCCGGGCCTCCGCCCCTGCGCCTCTTAAATTAGACTCCCACTGAGCCGTCATTGGGTGACGGGGTTAAGGAGACTCTTTGGGTGCGTTTATGGCTCGTCTCCTTTTTGTCTGTCACTTTGGTGATTTTACTTCTTGTTTTTTTTTTTTTTTCCTTCTTAGTTTATATCTTACTTAACTTTTTAAATAAAAAAAAAGCAAAGTCATATTTAGTAACGTGTTTTTTAGCAAGACGTGACAAGGCCAGACTTGCTGGGAGGGTTTAAGGAATGCAAATCGCTGTCTGAGACTTGTGGCTGTTTTTGGTTTAGTGTTGTTCCACTTTTGCTTAAGTGCCACTGATTTGCTCTGTGATGAGAGTGAGTCTGTTGACGCTTCGCTAGCTGGAAGTGATCTCCCCATTAAAACTAAACTGGCTCGACACAAGAGGAAGAACACAAGTGTAAACATGGCTCTCCTCCTTCCTCGTAGTGGATCCCTACACACACACACACACACACACACACACACAAATCATGTTACAAATAAAGCTCTCCCCAGTCCCCAGTTAGGATGGAAATGTCTAAAATCTCACCCTCAGAACCAAAGCGTTGTTTCTCAAGCCTATTTGCTAAAGGACGGTGCCATCACAAACTTGTTCCTTCTCTCTGTTCAACACGAGCCTCTTGGGGGCTCATTACAGAGTTTTAATCCCCCACATCAGGTGCATGTGGCCATGCGTTTAGGCAAGGCGTGACGCCTCCGATTAATTACCTGAGCTCATGTAATTGACTCATCAAGGGCATCTTCAGAATCTTCCAAATCTAACAGCAATCAGGTGGAAAACTCATTACATCCAGCTGTGTGAGCCTCCCCACCAGAAGGTTCAGGGAACTGTCAGGAACTTTGTGAACTTTCCGGAAGGAGAACTTTTGATCAGCAGAAAACTTGACCTTGACCTACTGCCTGAACATTTCGTGCTTCCTGTCGGGTTTGTACAAGTCACAGGCTCGGCTCAGGGAGGGCGGGGTCAGTGTTACTCTTCCTCTTTGAACAGGAAGGAGAAGGATCAAAACATGGCACCTGGTAACAAATGAAATGAGCTGTGAATCTAGTGAAGCGCTAATGTCGGCCATTTTGGATGGATTGCTTTGCTGTAGCACTTTTCCACTCCTGAGTACTGAGTTCTTTACAGAGTCGTGGCCCATAGTCACCCATATACTCACACACTCTAGTGGAGGCTGCCATACAAGGTGTCAGCCAACGCACTGGGAGAAGTGTGATTTTGGGGTGGGGGGGTACCTGGGGTACTGGGATTTAGCCGTAGTGTTTATTTAGTTAGCTAGTTGTGGTTCCCTACCACAAGAGACCTAATAATTCGAACTGTTCCCTGTCC